>PVJC01008484.1:0-37876 GCA_004026665.1 Murina feae
CTTCCTGTCCCGTCTGCACCTCCCTCCCCACCACCCCAAATCCTTTTCGGACCCCAAGCCCCGATGTCTTACCTCCCTTGTCACCATCCCCATTTAAATCACTCCCGGTTTCTTGCCCAGTGAGCATCCATCTTCCAGTCTTAATGTTCAACAGACCAGAATATTTGTATGCCCACTGTGTGCCGGTTTCTTGGGGCAGAGTAAGAAAGCAGGTGATGATTCTGCCCTCAGCGTTCACGGTCCGGCGAATAAATAAGTACCAGCAAATGTTGAGGCTGTTGTGAAAAGTCTTTGTGCGATGGGAGGGTGTTACAGGGATAAGCGGAGGGTGGGAGGTGGTGGGGGCCATGGATGAACACAGAAGCTTGACTTAGCAGAATTTACCAGCAGAAGAGCAACAGATCCTGAGGTGTCCTTGAGCCAGGTGCACCTTCCCTGGGTCAGAGGTCAGGGGACAGCACTGGGATTAAACCTGACTGTTCCCTATCCCCGCCTGTCACTGCTGCCTGCTCACCCGTTCAAAGTTGATTGAAAACAGATGCACCTCTCTGAGTCTCCTTGGGGCCAGCCACCTGCTCGTTCACTCACCTAATTGGTTTTTGCTGACTTTCCTACTTGGAAACTTCAACATCACTGTAGCTCTGGCCGGGCGTAGCATTAGATTTTTATACAACTTTTATTTCAACCTCTAAATGACTGTCCTGCTCCAGCCCAGTCGAATACAGGTGGCGGGGTGCCCAGGAGAAAGGACTTTGTACATAGCACCTTAACTGAAAGGGTGGAGCATCTGAGCGGTTGAGCTAGAAAAAGGCCAGATGTAGGAAATGGAAACTGAAAGCAGGCTGTTTTCTTAGGAGGCATTTATCACGGCCCCGAGAAAGGCCTTCCTCTCTGCTTTTTGGACGCCCCTCTGCATTTGGTGTCATCTTTGTGTGGCACTCTGCTTCCAGGTCTGTGTGCCTCCTCGTAAATTTAGGCCCCAGTTTAAATGTTACCTTCTTAATGAAGCGTTCTGTGATCCACCCCAGCTGATCTCATTGCTTTGTTTTATTTCCTTCATTTAATCACTATCTGAAACTAATATTTGTGTTTTCTCCACTCTGGAACGCAACAGTTATGAGGATCGGGACTTAGTTTCGTTCAACATTGTGCCTTCAGTGGTGAATCACTAGACCCCTCACCTTCTCCCAGCCTGTTCTAGAATTTTGTCTAGCAGAATAACATCTAGCTTATTGACAAAGGAAAATTCTTAGAAACAGGAAACAATTGCCATGTGCCGATTACCTTTGATTATACATTTCATTATACCTTTGATTATACCTTTGATTATACATTCTGCCTTAAACCTATCCGGTTGGGTATGTAGCTGGGGTATTTTCATGCCTTATTATCCATTCTTTCTGTGTTCTTCATTTCAGCATCACCACCTGTCTAGGCTTCAAGATAGAAACTTGGGCTCAGTGGTTGAGTGTCAGTCTGTGACCAGGAGGTTATGATTTGATTCCTGGTCAGGGCACTTGCCTGGGTTTCGGGCTCTATCACCAGTGTGGGGTGTGCAGGAGGCAGCTAATCAATGATTCTCTCTCATCATTAATGTTTTTCTCTCTCTCTCTCCCCCACTCCCTTCCTCTCTGAAGTCAGTAAAGATATATGTTTAAAAATAAAATGTTTGAAAGAAAAAATATTAAAAATCAACATCTCTATTTTCTGTGATAGTCCCAGAGTTATTTTTCTAAAACGCGAATTTAGTCTTGTTGATACTTTGCTTTAAACATCTGCTTATGAGGAAAATGTCAGGCTTTTATTTCCTTAGCTGCATCATGAGTTTCTAAGTCTAAGATCTGGGATATCCTCTTGCTCTGCCAGCAAGCAAGCTCTTTGTAGATGCTGCCTCTGAAGTCTTTCCAGCCCTGTCCTTAGGACACAACTAGTTGCTCTTGTATTTGTGTTCCCATAGTGCTTTGCATTCACCTCTAATGATAGCAGCCCCTGTTTGTGGTGCCTTTCAAATGTGCTAGATACTGTACTAAGGTCTTCCAGTATTCCTAGAGGTGAGTACTACTGTCTCCATTTCACAGAGGAAAACAGATTCAGGAAACCCCGCAGTGCACTGTGACATCTTGCCCCGTACCACAGTAGTTTGCATTTGTTTCTGTTGCTGGACCTGTGTGTTCTTTGCAGGACCCACCCCCACCCTCATTTTTTTGGCATAGGGAGATGCAGGGTTTGATTTTTGTTAATCCTCACCTGAGGGTATTTTCCCATTGCTTTTCAGAGAGAGTCTCTGAAGTGAGGGGACGGGGATAGAGAGAGAAACATCAGTGTGAGAGAGACACAACTGGTTGCCTCCTGCACGAACCCCAGAGAGGGCAGGGGCGAACCTGCAACCCAGATACATGCTCTTGATCAGGATTCGACCCCGAGACCCCTTGGTGCGCAGGCCGGCGCTCTAACCACCGAGCACACTGGCCTCGGCAGGGGGACTTGGTATTCGAATCAGGAGTAGGGAAGCAAGTTGTCTTTAACCCATTATTCATTGATGTCTTTTAAAAGTTTACCCATTTTGTTGTCTTGTCTTCACAGTGCATGACTCAGGTTCTCTATATGTCTTGTTCTAGCTTTTGCTCTGCATGCCTGCAGGAGTGTCTGAAGCCGAAGAAGCCTGTCTGTGGGGTATGTCGCAGCCCTCTGGCCCCTGGCGAGCGAGCCGTGGAGCTCGAGCGGCAGATTGAGAGCACAGAGACTTCTTGCCATGGCTGCCGTAAACATGTATGTGGAAGGAAAGCGGGAGAGTTGGTCTCTCTGTGATGAGACGGGTAAAACGTAGAGCTGTTGCCATGTGGTTTCTGCGGTAGAGCATGATGGGTGACTAACAGCACAAGTGCATGCTGGTATCTTGGCAATGGCTGTGCTCTTTCATTTCGGTAACCTCACTGGGCTTTTGGGTTGGGTTTGTTGTGGGTTTTTGTTTTGTTTTGTTTTGTTTTGTTTTAAGAATGGGCTTAGTATATTACATATTTTAGCTCTGAAAATCATAGAAATCAGTTATCCCAGTTTTTCCCTGTAAAATATGATTCATTTTTCCAAAGCATTATGCACAATATTAATTAAAATATGACAAGCGTATTTAATATTTTTTAATATAAAATAAAGTCAGTGACTCAAAAAAGTTACCTGCTTTAGTTAGTTTGAGAAGAAATTAAAAAATCTATATCAGCCTGGTCAGTGTGGCTCAGTTGGAGAGTCGCCCTGTATACCAAAAGGTGTGGTGGGTTCTGTTCCCAGTAAGGGCACGTACCCAGGTTGTGGGTTTGATCCTTGATTAGCACACATGTGGGAGGCAGCCAGGGGATGTTTATCTCTCACATCGATGTTTCGCTCTCTCTCTGTCCCTTCCTCTCTCAAAATCAATTAAAAATGTATATAATTACAGATATAAAAATCAGTTTTTAGCATCTGGCAGGGAAAAGGTCAATATAAAATGTTTGATTATAATAGCAAGATCTAACATCTAAATACACCCATGCTCTTTTGTATAACTATATTAGAGTCAAACATATTTAACATCTGTTGTAACGAGAAATACTTGTTTTCCAAGAGATACACACAGGCTTATTAGTTTTTAAATCATTATGATTTTGTTAATTCCAGACAGTACAAAAATCTCTCTATATAAAGTGCTAATATGCTAAGTGTCCGACCATCCATCCCGTTGCTATGATGTGCACTGCTGACCAGGGAGTAGATGCTCAATGCAGGAACTGCGTTACGCGCACTGGCCATTTACGGAGAAGCGGCACTGTGGACCTGGCGCCCACAAAGTAACACTTGGCTTCCCCCAAGTGGGACATAGGCCCCACCACCACCCCAGAGTGACCACCCACCAAATCGCAGCTGGCACTGCTGCTGAGACCCCATGGTGCAAAATGTGACCCTTTGCCCAGCCCAGCAACGGTCACTGTGGGGGTGCTGGGTAGTGACGTCACATAGCAATGACTAGCCTCCTTGCAATTTCTTCAGCCTAGGAACGTGGCTTGCTTTATAGCCAGGTGCAAAGATTTCACACTTAAATGTCTGTGAAGCGTTTTCCTGTGCCTCATCTCATTTGATCCTCACAGAAGTCCTGGAGTAGGTAGATAGGAGACTTGGTGGAATCCTATTTTCTTTTTGTTAGCCAGAAAATGGAGATTGAGAAAGCTTAGAAACTTGACCCAACTGAAAAGAAGTAAGAAGTAGTGGACCTTGAAAATAACTTCAGGTTTTCTCATTGTGCAGAATATAGTCAAACACTGCTGCAGTTAAATATTTTACCCTTTCTTTTCCTTCTGTGATCTATAATGATAATCTGCTTCGTGTTGATATTTACTGCTGTGTTGCTGACAGTTCCCTGAAAGAGAAGTTGGGGTGCTTCACTGGGCTGGAAATAGTTTAGCTAAATCAGAAAGCAGGTCTAATTAAGCAAGTGTATATCTATAAGAGGCTAAGTTGACTCGAGCATGCGCAATACATATAAAGCTCAAACTGGTGCCAGTTGCTCGCATGTGCTTTGATCTGTCATTGTTGATTGTGAATTTGGTTGACACTTGTATTACAGAGAAAGGGTGAATATCGATGTTAAAAATATCTAGTTAATTTCCTTTCATTGTGCGTGAATCTGTGTACCAGGCCACTAGTATAAAATAATGTAGGCTTATTCCCACCACAGAGCTTACCTCTTTAAAGTGGTTCAGTTTAGAAGACTGAAAAATACTTTCTGCCCTTTGAAAAACACAGATGTGGGATTTTTACAAAATAGGATCATACTATAATACACATTTCGACAACTTTTTTCACATTTAAAATAAATAATTTTTCACCAAAGGATTTTTGGACATTCTTTTACATTAATGTCATTACTCTAACACCTTAGTTAAATAGCCATAGTGCATATGCTTTTTGCATGAGGGGTACACAGTGGGTACAGTTCTGAATGAGGCTGTTTCCCATTCCTTTTAATTGGGAGCTCTGGTTGCTATCTTGAAGTCAAGCACTTTAGCGGGAGATAAGACAGAAGCATCATGGTAAACCAGAACTCAAATATTGAAGCTTTTTTTTTTTTCCTGTAGTTTCCTTTAATTTAAAAAAATCAAGAAATAAAAATCATGCAAGCATAATAGGGTTTTGGGGGATTTTTCTGGGTGCTTTTTATTTTCCCCATTTTAAAGATTAGTGATAGTATTGTGGTATACCTCTAAAAAAATTTTTTTTTGCCCCCGTATCGCCCCTCTTTCATCATTCCTTACACATTTTCTTTTTAGAACTCCTGTCATGAAGCACTCTTTAGGTTTTCTTTTCTAAAAAAAAAAAAAAAAACACACTAGATTTTATAGAAGAAATATAATTCAAATTTAGGGTTTTTTGTAAAGATCATTTACCATAATCTGTTGATTTGTACATTAGCTAGAATTACTAGCCTTTATCCCTTTTACTTACATGATCAGTTTTCTTTGCTGCACAAAATGGAATATAGTTCTTGGCTTGCTGTAAGGAGATTAATTTAAATAAGAGTATAGAAGACTTCAAAAACTTCACTTGGTTTGGAGTGTGCCTCTTCGCAGAGAGCATGTGGTGAATAAAGCACACCTCTAGGGGAGTCAGTGTAGAGTGGAAGCAAATGTCCTAATTTGGTCAAATAAAACACCAATCTTGGTCTTAACAGAAACCCTGCATCAAACAGTCAGGGGTTCAGCCCCATCAGTACAGCCAGGAGACTGGTGAGATGTTTGCCAGGGTAGAATAGGTGTAGTTTTCATCATGCCCTTGCTTTGGGATAATATTGGGCCTGGCACAGGGTTCTGACTAACTTGTGGCAACTCTGATTCTTCCTGTCCCAGTTCTTCCTATCTAAGATCCGGTCCCACGTGGGTACCTGTTCCAAGTACCAGAATTACATCATGGAAGGTGTGAAGGCCACCACCAAGGATGTGTCCCTTCAGCCAAGGTAAATGACTCAGATCACTCCCTTAGGTCGAGGTCATCTTTTTTGTGTGTTTAATTGTCACTGGACACTTTGCATATTTGGGGCTGAGTTGTAAGAGTTATAGGAAGTGAAAGTATGATATTTATGCTGGCTAACACTGATGCAAGTTTTTGTATGGAGAGTGGAGAAGCACTCTCTGATGTTCACTTCAGATATTAGCTGTGCTGATGTTATTTTCAGAACATTTGACCTGACTCTGAAGTAATTCCCACAATCCCTGTCATAAAACGTTCAGTGAACTTTGCTCCTTTTTCAAGGTAAAGTGGCTGAAGTTGCATGGAAAGGTACTCACAGAGGTGTTTTTCTTTTTCTTTGCCTTTCATCTTCCAGGAATGTCCCAAACCGTTACACCTTTCCTTGCCCTTACTGTCCCGAGAAGAACTTTGACCAAGAAGGACTTGTGGAACACTGCAAGTTATCCCATAGCACGGACACCAAATCTGTGGTAAGAGTAACTTCTTTTTTTTTAATACTTTTTATGGAAAAAAAAGTCAGACTTACAGAAAAAATTACAGGAATAGTACAGTAAACTCTTAGGTATCCTTTACCTAGATTCTCAGATTAATAACATTTTACCACATTTGCTTAACTATACTTCCTATATACAAATTTTGTGCTTACTATTTGAGAATAAGTTACAGATATCATGCCCCTAAATACTTCAGCATATATCTCCTAAGAACATTTGCTTTAAAACACTTTTTTGTCTGTTTCATTGTCACACTCGTGAATGTAGCATTGAAACAATCTAATATCTGTTGAGGGATTTATGTTTCCATTTAGCAATTGTCGTGTTCTTCATATCGGTCTTCCCTGTCCCCAAATCCCAGATCGGCGTGTTAGGGTTAGTTGTCGTGCCTCTTTAGTCCTCAGCCATTCTTTGTCTTTCATGACCTTGACATTTTTAAAGTTCTGTGGAATGTCTTCCAGTTTGGGCTTGTCCGCTTCTTCATGATTAGATGCAGGGCTGCTCCATAAGTGATGTGACCTCCAGATTCCACATCAGGGAGCAAGTGACGTCTAGTAGTCCATTGTTGGTATCTTTAACTTGCAGCCCTTGGTGTCCACCACGTTTCTCTGTCAAGCTGCCATTTTCCTTTTGAGAGTAGCTTTTTCATAGTTGTGGAGAAAAACAATTCAAGCTAAAATTATTAGGAAAATGTTATCAGTCCTTTGACATTTAATTTAAATAACACAGATTGACGCTTCTTGTTTTGAAAACAATGTTTGAATTTGGTCCATCTTCAGCAGTGCTGCCTTTCCCTCTTATTGTGATCGACAGACTAGGTCTTAATACAACTTCCTCTACAGTTTCTTTCAGTTTTCCCATTTATCTCAGACTGTTTCTGCTGAAATATATACCTAGTTTCATGGGCAGCCTTCAGCTCCATTGCCTCCCCACTTTGTTACCATATCTTCCTGGCAAATGGGGTTCCATTCCTAAACCGGGTGCATATGCCTGCTTCTGCCCCTCCCCAGCTTCCCTCTGCCGGTCTCCATGAACTGTCCATTCTAGCTGCACTGATTGGCTGTTTGCCTAGGATACTGCCTCTTGGCCTTTTCTCCTTGCTCCCACTGCCCCTCCTCTGGACACCCTTTCATGGTTCTCTGGCTTTCCCAATGCCTCCCAGTCTTCAAAACCCAAAGCAACTGCTTGTATGAGGGCTTCTCAGCCTGAGCCCCCTCATCTGACCATTTACTCTCAAAACAGAACGTAAGGCTGTGTTTTAACTACCTTGGGACATTGCTCATCTGTCATTTCTTTTTTTTTCTTTGTGTCTTGAATCATTTTTTGTGTGGGGTGGAAGGCCATAGTCTAGACCCCCACTGGGCTGATGCGCTGTTCTAACCACAGTAGGAGATAAGAAAAGGGTAGTTTCACGCGTAAGCCTTTACCCACCCCCGAGTGTTACTTGACTTGATGTCAGTGTGCACACAAGGGAGTGACCTGGCCCTGGACTGGTGTGTCAGGAAAGCTCTCCTGGGAGAGCGGGGTTCAGACACGAGCCACAGAGAGTGGACATCAGCTCAGACATCAGGTGCCTAAGACTATGCTTCTTTGTTGAAAGGTTTGTCCAATATGTGCTTCCATGCCCTGGGGAGACCCCAACTACCGCAGCACCAACTTCATCGAGCACATCCAGCGGCGGCACCAGTTTTCTTACGACACCTTTGTGGTAAGTGGAGCCCAGGCTCTGATTCCTTCCTCCCTCTTCTTACCTGGAGAACCTTGGGCCCTGTTGTTGAGCTGTGTCCCTGATGCTATAGGTTCCCTGGATGTAGCTGTGCGGTCTGAGCCGGGTGAGTGGCCACAGACTTTTTCTTGAATGACATTGGAGATGAACTGGCCAGCCCAACCGGTGTGGCTTGGTGGTTGAGTGTCATCCTATGAACCAGCAAGTCATGGTTCGATTCCCCGTCAGGGCACATGCCCGGGTTGCAGGCTCGACCCTTAAGGGGGAGGAGGCAGCCAATCAGTGATTCTCTGTCATCACTGATGTTTCTATCTCCTCCTCACTTCCTCTCTGAAATCAATAAAAATAAAAATATGAATTGGCCAGCTGTCTAGACTGAGACATGGTGACAAATTGCTCCTGGGGTGTTTTTTGTTTTGCCACCATCCTCTCCATCCCTTTGGTGTGTGTAGTTTCTACCTGTTAACAGAACCTGGTTTGAGATTTTTGGGGGGTTTATTTTTGTTCTTTGTTTTTTTATTTCATACAGGGTGGTGGGGGGGAAAGAGGGAGAGAGAACACATCAATGATGAGAGAGAATCATTGATCAGCTGCCTCCTGCATGCCCACATCAGGGATCAAGCCCACAACCTGGGCATGTGCCCCCAACCAGAATCGAACCCAGGACTCTTCAATCCACAGGCCGATACTCTATCTACTAAACCAAACTAGCTAGAGATTATTTTGTTTGCTTTTTAAAAAAAATTTTTTTTTAATTGAGGGACATGGAGAGGAAGAGAGAGCTAGAACATCAATGATGAGAGAGAATCATTGATTGGCTGCCTCTTGCGTGACCCACAGTAGGGATCGAACCTGCAACCCGGGCATGTGCCCTGGCTAGGAATCGAACTATGACCTCCTGGTTCATAGCTCGATACTCACCCACTGAGCCATGTTGGCTGGGCTGGTTTGGGATTCTTAGCTTAGATGCCCATGGGGTCAGGCAACTAATGGAAATGGTCCCTATCGGATTTTCAAGCTAGACTGCCTGTGTCTCGTTATGCTGCAATCTGCTCCAGCTGGTCCTTGTCATGTGTAAGTACAGGCACAGTATTGCCAATACCAACTCCAGGAAGCTGGAAATGCAGAATGTTATATATGGTCTTACATATTTTTAATGTACTTCAGGTCAAACAAAGGATATTCACTGGTCAGATGTGGTCATTAGGTTTATGTCCTTTCCCTAAAGCTGAGTGATTTTGAAGGACACACTGTTGACTTGGCAGTATAGTGATAGATAAATTTGGCCCAGGGCTTGGAATAAACCTTTTATTTATACATGTAAGTGTCAAGTTAGAATTTTGTAGTCTTTTTTTTAAATATATTTTTATTGATTTCAAAGAGGAAAGGAGAGAACATCAGTGATAAGAGAGACTCATTGATCAGCTGCCTCCTGCATGCTCCCTACTGGGCTTTGAGCCCGAAACCTGAGCCTGTGCCCTGACTAGAAATCGAACTGTGACTTCCGGGTTCATAGGTCAATGCTCAACCATTGAACCGCACCAGCCAGCAGTAGTCAGTCTTAATGGCTGTATTTCAAGATCTGAAAAGTAAAGCATGACTCTTTACTGAGTTGTTGTAAAGAGTATTCATAGTCTGATACGTATCTGAAACTCAGACTTGAAGATAACTGTCCTTTTTGTTAATACCATAAGATGAATATAATGCCCAAGTAGAAACTTTGCCTCCTTGAGTTAGAAAGGCCAGTTTTACCCTGGCCAGTTCAGTGGTTAGAGCATCGGTCCATGCACCCAAGGATCACAGGTTTGATTTCAGGTCAACGGCATGTACCTGGGATGCAAGTTCAATCCCTGATCCTGATTAGGGCATGTGCGGGAGGCGACCAGTCAATGTGAGGCGTCTCTCACATCGATGTTTCTCTCCTTCCCTTCCTCCCTCCATCTCCCTGCCCTCTACTCTCTCTAAAAAAAATCCGTGGAAAAAAATATCGTCAGGTGAGAATCAACAACAACAACAACAAAAAGTAAAGAAAGGCTAGTTTCACTACAGTGCACTCCACATTTGAGTACTTGGTCTGTGTCAGGTTCATCTGGGTGCTCGCTGGCCCTCAGTCTTGTCTTTGAGGGAGCCACATTGTTTTCATCCTCAGGATGAAGCAGCAGAGGCGCTGAGAGACCAAGCAGTCTGTCTAGACTTCATGGCTAGCATTGCCAACCATGGAGCTGGGAGCTGGTCCCTGGCAGCCTTCTCCAGGGCCCTGTGTTCAGCTCTCCTGCTTCTACTGAAAATGAGTCCTTGCGGGTGCAATACGAACAAGTGCTGAGGTTGTGTCTGTGTTTTGCCCCTAGGATTACGATGTTGATGAAGAAGACATGATGAATCAGGTGTTGCAACGCTCCATCATCGATCAGTGAGCCAGGCTTCTACTGTCCGTCTCGAGTTCCAGAGCTTCCATTACATGTTATGTGTGAAATTTTAAATATACAATAGACCTGGACATGGTGTTAGGACAGGGTCACTTCTAACAGGGAACAGGTTCCCAGGTCAGAGCCCTCCTTTCCTTTGGGCTCTTCCCCTACAGTTAACCGGTTTGTCACATCTTGTCTTTGATTGCTCCTCGGCTACTTCCTGGGGTTTCTGCTGCTTCTTCCCAAAGAAAACCCAGCCTCTCCACCAGTCCTTGTTTCACTCTTGTTCCTCTCACCCAGCATTCCTCTCTCAGGTCCTCCAGGCCAGCCAGGACCTTTGATGGGTCATGAATAGCACAAATGAGATGTGTCCCCTCCCCTTGTCCCTGAGGTGTGTGAGCTCTGGCCGCAGTGCATCTCATCACTGGGGACTCCTGTGCTGAGGAAGTTCCTGCTGGTCGGTCCTTGCAGCAGCTGCCAGAACTGGAGTTACCTCCCAGGAAACCTTTTAGAAGTCCTGCTGGGGTGAATGTTCTGGGTTTAGCATGGTCTGATGCTGGAAGTTTTGATCAGTGATATTCTGCTGCCACTCCTGCACACCCTTAGAATGTACTGGTTCAGTCTTAAATGCCTGCATGGTGCCTTTTTAGGATAAGGTGTAACCACATGTTTTTAGTGGAAATAAGTGTTTCTAGGTTAGAAACTTAGGTTAAACTCCATTTCTCCATAAGTGGGGAGGAAGGTCAGCTAAGAGAGACAGGAGGACCATAGCTCTTTGCTTATGATTTTCAAACTAATAAGGTATTTTCAAATGACTAGGTCATGTTTACTTTTCTATTCGGGACCCTGCTTACATTCTTGTCTTTGAGGTACAAGGAGGAGTCCTCAAGTGAATAAGAAAGAAGAGGTTTGGGGCCCGAGTGAATACCAGTTCCTTATCTTTTGTTAACTTAGATTAAACTGGGCATTGCTTTTCTATCAGCGGGAGGTGATAGGAAATCTACCACCACAGCCTGCCGTCTCTTCGACAAGACACTTCAAAGGCACATCTCCTGTGAGCAGTTGTTCATGGAAACGGTCTCCAGCTCAAGAAGCTTGAAGTTCAACATGTTTCACGATATTAATAAACACAGGGCTAAGAGCTGGCAGTCAGATCCACAGGAGCAGAACCTCTGATCGACCAAACAGCCTCTGGATCGAGGTTTGCGTTTTCATGTCAGCCCTCTCTAGTCTAAGGAAAATTCCTTCTGGTTAGTGATGGAGGTTTCCACAGGGCTTTGGGCCTGTGCCCTGCTGCTACCGGCCTCTCCTTACCTGCCAGTAAGAACTTCGGATGCCTAGTAACCAGCAAAGACAGGGCCCTTTGGGGAAAAGTAATATTTTCTATTGTGCTGTTGCTTGGGAGGTCCAGATGTTAAGCTCAGTTTCTTCACTGTAGTTTTTGGAAAGAGTTCACTCAGACCTCCCTCATTTTTGATCATCCCGGTCTAAGTTTAAAGGGAAATTTGAGTAAAACCTTCATTTGAGGGAATGTGTCCATCTCACTGGTGGTATTAAGAAACTGCTTTCCTTGTATTAAGTGCACTTCATGTATTTCTAATAAGATGACTTTCCAGAAAGTGAAATTTGTTACATTCTGGCTTTTAAAAGGCAAAATATAAATAAATTTCATAATTTATCCAGCCGGTCAGCTGCAGTGCCTGTTTTCATTGCTGCCACCGGCTGAAGTTGGCCTGGGCGCCTCTAGGAGGTTGTTGCTCTTTCTGAGAGGAAGTTCCAGTCTGTCACAAGTGCGTCCCACTGACTCTGACCTCAGCTGACACTTCACTGGCTGAGCCTGGCTGGGCCGGTCCTCTCTGGAAAGTGAGCGCACCCCCACCTCTCACAGTTGGGGGGTCCAGTGAGTGAGGAGTCACTGCTCCATGAAACAAGGCTTTACTCACGCGCTTCAGTTCCGTTCAGGTGACTGAGTAGCACCCCGGATATGACAGTAAAGGTTTCACGAGTTAGGATCTGAGGTCCTGAGTGCTTTAAGTTTTGCACTCTTCTACTGGCTGTGGACATCTGGCAAACGCTTTCCCTCTCTGAATGTTTCCCTACGATAAAAGGTGTTTTGGATAAGTTGAGCTTTTACTGTTACAGATGAAATTCTCAAATTTTACTTAATTATATCTATATTTGAAACATGTGGAAATGGCTGGGTTAGCTATCACTAAACCCAGCAGAACATCAGACCTCCAGCTCCATCTTCAACATAGTGCTCCTGACCTCTCCCTCCTTTTTTTCTTTTTAAATATACTTTTATTGATAGGAAGGGAGAAGGAGAGAGAGAAACATCAGTGATGAGAGAGAACCATTGATGGGCTGCCCCCTGCATGCCCCACACTGGGGATCAAGCCTGCAACATGGACATGTGCCCTGACGAGGAATCGAACCTTGAGCTCCTGGTTCATAGGTTGGTGCTCAACCACTGAGCAACACTACTGGGCTCTCCCTCCTTTTAAAAGCAGTTGCTTCTGCAACATCATCCTGGTCTCTCTTCCTATTTCTCTACCATATTCCTTTTCATGTCTTGACAGCTGCCTCCTAGTTCCCTTTCCTTAGGTGTTGGAATTTTCCAAGACTCTGCCCTGGACTCCTACTCACCCTACACCCTCTCCCTGGGCAGACTTACCCCCTCACCACTTGGCTTTCATTGCCATCTGTGTGCCCACCGGCTGAGAGCCACCGTTCTAGACCAGACACCTCTGGAGCTCCAGGCCCACAGCCTGCTTCCTCATAAGACTTGTTCAGCCCTAACCGGTTTGGCTCAGTGGATAGAGCGTCAGCCTACGGACTGAATGGTCCCAGGTTTGATTCCGGTCAAGGGCTTGTGCCTTGGTTGCAGGCACATCCCCAGTAGGGGGTGTGCAGGAGGCAGCTGATCGATGTTTCTAACCCTCTATCCCTTTCCCTTCCTTTCTGTAAAAAAAAAAATCAATAAAATATATATTTAAAAAAAAAAAAGACTTGTTCACCCATATGATTTAAAGGCATCAGTCAAGTACTGCCTGACGCTTACTGAACTCATCCTCTGCCCTCTTACTGCTCACCCCTCCTGTTGGGTTAGGTTCTTTTTCCCCACAGGTGGTACCATTCTCCCCAGTTGCCCAAGAATTAACCTGAACATCAACTTAAACTCCTTTGTCCACCTCGCACCCCATATCAACAAATTGTATTGATTTTGGCTCCCATATAGCACATTTGTGTGGTGTTTTTTATTAATCCTCAGCCGAGGATATCTTTCTGTTGGTTTTTAGAGGGAGTGGAAGGGAGAGACACTTTGGTTGCCTCCTGCACGTGCCCAGGGATCAAGCCTGCACCCAAGGGACATGCCCTTGATGGGAATCAAACCCAGGACGCTTCAGGTGGCAGGCTCATACTCTGTCCACTGAGCCAAACCAGCTAGGGCTGTTCCACATCTCACTACCACCGGCATCTCAAAATGCGCCATGATCTCATCCGAGTTACTGCCACAGCTCTCCTGTGGCTTCTCCGCCAAGCAGCCAGGGCGGCATAGCCTTCAAAACCCTGCAGGGGCTCCAGTGTCCTGGGGAAAGCCCCAGCACCTCATGGCCCTCCAGAACTCCTGTCCTCTGTCCCCGCCTCCCTGTCCAACCTCACTCCTGACACTCGCTTCCACACTGAGCCACCCAGGCCTTTCTGTGCCTCAAGTGGGTCATCCCCCTTCTTCCCTCCGGAATATTTGGCATTTCCCCAACCCCCGTCTTTGCCTCCCAAATGCAGTTTGAATGTCTAGCTCAGAATCTCATGTGTGATGTTCCTGTACAAGATTCCACTTCTAACGCTAATCAGGGCATTTATCAAACGCATGTATGACTATCCCTGCTTGACTATAAGCTCTGAGGTTAGGGTTCCTGTTTATAACCTCATCGCTCAGTATTCTGGTTGCCAGAAATGCAGGACTCCCAGTTACATGTAAATTTAAAACAAACAACTTTTGAGTATAAATATGTACCAAATATTGCATGGGGCTATAATTTGCCCAAGTCAGAAAGCAAATGCCAGGAATATGCATACTAAATTGTTTGAAGTTCACATGGGTGTCATTGGACTGATGGTCTGGGGCACACAGCACAGTTCCCTATTCCCAGCATCCACACTGCTAGCCAGCTGTGTTTTTCTTGGTTAAGTCTGTACAAATTAGCAATGCAAATTTTCTGAATATCTGTATGTGAAAGCAACTCACACCTGCCACAATGCTTGTGCAGCCCAGCCTGCGTGGCTCAGTGGTTGAACGACAACCTATAAACCAGGAGGTCCCGGTTCAATTCCCAGTCAGGGCACATGCGTGGGTTGCAGGCTTGACTTGGAGTGTGCAGGAGGCAGCCGATCAATGATTCTCTCATCATCGATGTTTCTATCTCCCTCTACCTTTATCTCTGAAATCAATAAAAAATATTTTAAGAAATACTTGTGCAATTACTTGGTTTTTTAATGATTTTTAAAAATATATATTTTGTTGATTTTTTGCAGAGATAGGGAGAGGAATAGAGAGTTAGAAACATCGATGAGAGAAACATCGATCACCTGCCTCCTACACACACTCTACTGGGGATGTGCCCGCAACCAAGGTACATGCCCTTGACCAGAATCGAACCCGGGACCTTTCAGTCCGCAGGCCAACGCCCTATCCACTGAGCCAAACCAGTCAGGGCAATGATTTTTTTTTTTTTAGAGGAAGAGGAAGAGAGAGAGCGAGAGAAAGAGATCAATTGGTTGCTTCTTCCACACATCCCAAAGTGGGAATGAACCCAAAAGCTGGGCATGTGTCTTGACCAGGAACTGAATCTGCCACCTTTTGGTGTATGGGACGACCCTCCAACCAACCCGCACCAACCAGGGCTGCAATTACTTGTTTTGATGGCTGCCTCCCACACTAAGTTAACCTTGAGGGCAAGGACTATATCTGTCTGTGCACCACTGTCCTCCATAGTTGGCCCCAAATAGACTCAATCAATGTTCCTACAATTGAAATGGATCTAAAAACGGGACATTTTGCACTGACCGGTTTGGCTCTGGATAGAGCGTCGGCCTGCAGACACTGAAAGGTCCCAGGTTCGATTCCGGTCAAGGGCATGTATGTTGGTTGCAGGCACATCCCCAGTAAGGGGTGTGCAGGAGGCAGCTGATGGATGTTTCTCTCTCATTGATGTTTCTAACACTCTATCCCTCTCCCTTCCTCTCTGTAAAAAATCAATAAAATATATTTAAAAACGGGACCTTTTTACAGTGGTACTTCTTTCCGAGGCCACTCTTCCAGCCCACAGTTAGGGGCTAGTGCAGTGATAAAGAGAGCCTGAAGGGGGCAGTGTCTCCCAAGGCTTGGACTGGCCCGGGTGCCATGTCCTCAAACCTGAAGGTCAGGAGTCTGGACTTGCCCACAGAGGAGGCAAGACAGGTGGGCCAACAAGGTGGCTGCCACTAGGTGGAGACCTTACCTGTCCAGGCTCTCCACATGATCCCTGGATGCTCTCTGGCCTTTGTTCCTCTCCTGTCCTGGCCTTCCACAATGTCTGCTGAATGTCCCTTATGTGGGCCAGTTGGGCATTATGAGTACAGGGTTAGCGACAATGATGCTAGTCTCTCTCATCCCTAGTTCCTTATGGGTGTCAGACTGATGGTCTGGGGCACACAGCACAGTCCCCTATTCCCAGCATCCACACTATGTGACCTTGGACAAGTTATTTAAATCTCTTTGTGCCTCAGTTTTCTCATCCATAAAATGGGGTTAATAAAAGTTTGTCTTCCTCATAGAGTTGTGGGAATCTAGTGAAATAATCCATAGACATTAGAACAGGGCCCAGCACAAAGTAAACGCTTAAAAAAATGTGAGCTACGGACATCCGTACTGTTTTTCTCACCCGTTTCTGAGACAACCTAGTGACCTCCTCACCCAAGCAGCTAGCAGCTGTTTGGTGACTAAACACCATTAGATGAAGTGTTTCCCAAACTCAGCCCGAAGCCATGAATTACCTGCCAGGCACTTGTTACAAAATACATTCTCAGAGCCTGGCTTGGAGAGTCTGGTTGGTAGATGTGGGTGGGTCTGGGAAGCCATATCTTTTAAAAGAGCCTCAGGTGAAATGCATCCTCAGGCTAGTTCAGGAAATAATGTAAGGTGTGTTGCAACAAAGGTATTGTAGCTGGGGTGGGGCAGCAACTTGGCTGATGTTTGGAATCAGGTGGACAAGCTCAGGCCTTAACGGGTTGCAAGACTTTAGTGCTGCCTTTTCTGATCATAAAAACCACCTGGAACATTTACTTGATCTCCCACAAATTATTTACGAAGGGGAAATGAGTAGCCTCGTAGTGGGGAAACCCCCCAGGCATCTTCCTCACCAAGTGGTCAGGTGGTATCATTGATTATGGAACAAAGCACGGGTGAGGATGGGATGCACTTGAGGCTGTAGCACCACTTCCGAGGTTCCAACAGAAAAGTGTCTAACACGAGTCAAGTTGTAAGGAAACATCACGCAAGTCAGCCAAACCAGGGGACATTCCACAAAACAGCTGGAGTCTTGAAAAAATGTCAAGGTCAGATTAAAGGAGACTAGAGAAGTATGAGAACTCGCGGCAATACTGCAGGGGCCCCAGATTGAATCCTCGATGGGTAGGGTTGTTGTAGAAGATGTTATTGCGCCAGTTGTTGACATCTGAATGTGGACTGTGGAATACGCAATATCTCATCAATGTTGGATCTGACCTTGACAACTATACCCCAGTTACAGCAGAGAATGTCCTTGCTCTTACGAGAGGGAGACGCATGGCTGTGGCAGTGTTTCTCAGTGGTTAGAGCGTCGGCCCCAGCACCAAAGGGTTGTGGGTTCAATTCCTGGTCAAGGGCACATACCTGGGTTGCAGGTTCAAACTCCTGCCCTAGCCGGGGCAGCTTCAGAAGGCAGCCAATGATGTGTGTCTCTCTCTCCCTCTCCCTCTCTCACCCTCCCTTCCATTCTCTCAAAATCAAAGGGAAAAATATCCGCAGGTGAAGAGTAACAAAAATATTTAAAGACAGTTCTGTTAAAAAGAGGGAGAGAAAAAGGGAGAGATCGAGGGAGAGAGAGAGGGAAATATGCATGGGAGAGTTTCAAAGGAAAGGACATGATGCTTCCAATTTACTCTCAAATGATTCAGGAAGAAATAGTGTACGTCTGTGTATAAGTATAAAGATGCAGATAGGGATATGATAAAGCAGATGTGCACAAAGTGAAACATTGTAATGCTCTTTTGGGAGGTAAAGAATTATGAATGTATTAGGTCATCTGGAAGACCAGATGGGCTGAGCCCCCACTGGCGCCAGCCTAGAATTCTCATTCTACTCCACAGACAGCCCTTTCTGTCACTAGCGGGATACTCACATAGCCTGGGTCACCATATTTTTGGTTGAAAATCGAAATGCTTTACTTCCTGCCTATAACCACATGTCAGTGTGGTGTTATTTTTAATGGCTGCCTGGTGCCCCGGGGGAGGATGGACCATACTTCATTTATTCATGGGTATTTGGTATTTACAGTCTGACTGTTGTAGACGGTGCTAGGGTGAGCATCCTTACAAACACAGCCTTGCCCACTTACCTGAGTATTTGCTATGCAGAGCTGATGGGTCAAATGGAGAGGTTGAGAGAGACAAATATGGAGAAAGACACATAGGCAGGCAGAGTCAGGAGTGACAGAGAGACGCACCCCAGGAGAGACAGTGAGAGAGAGAGACAGACAGAGGTGGAGAAAGACCGGGAGAAAGAGAACAAGGTAAAGGGAGACCCTGGGAGAGGCCAGGTTTGCTGCTCTCCAGAATGTCCGAGAGGCACTTTGTCCGAGCCGTGGCCACAAAAATCCAGGCAAAGAAGTGACTAAGTGACTCGCAGGCACACACCCTACAGATACAATTGTAGATGAGGTCAGAGTCCTTTGTGCAAGGATTTTCGTGGAACAATCGTTCCTGAAAAGCAAAAGAGGAGAACCAAGCTCATTTACATGCTGGTTGAGATTGTGCCACAAGTGCTGATAGGAGCAGTCGCCAAGTTGGGCTGCCAGATTTAGCAAATTAAAATATAGGAAGCCCCTATACATACATACATACATATATGTGTATCTACAGCCCAGTTAAACTTGAATTTTAGAGAATCAGTTTGTCCCATGCAGTTTTGTTATAAAAAAACATACCGTCGTTGTTTATCTGAAATTCTAATTTAATTGGGCATCTGTGTTTTATCGGGCAACCCTGTGTCTAAGCTCAGTGAGGGCAGCAAGGTGGAGTCAGAGCAGAGGGGGTGTGGAGGTTCCAGCTCCTGACCTGGGCGAGTGGCTGTAGTTGAAGGGAAGGGACGTATCCAGGGTCACATAACCACAGGTGGCCGGGTTAGGCTGGACCCCAGCTTTGTGCTCTGTGAAAATTTGTGTATATGTCTTCAAAGTGTTCATGTATTAAAAAATATTAAAAAGGCCACAAATTTTGACACTCCATTTGAGCATTTCTGATTTTAAAACATACTGGCAGTCTCAGAAACGCCAGTGGGCTCGGGGCTCTCGATGCCGTCGCTTCTGCCTTGCCGAAGGACTGCACATCCGGGAGTTCTCATCTACCCCTGGGCTTCTTAATCATGGAGGTTACGGGTCACCGCTGCCCGGAACGTCCTCCCACTCTCCCTTCCTCTCACCTGTCCATCCTGTGACCTCAGCCTGGGGTCAATCTGGGAGTCACTCCTCTGACTCACCCTGGGTCCCTCACCTGTGAGCTCCCTGGAGTGGGGACCTGTCTGGTTTATCACAATGGCCTTGTCCACTAGGCCAGTACACTCCACCACTTGCTCACTGTGACTTGAGTGTGTTAGTGCCTCACCGCTCTGGGCCTTGCTTTCCTCATCTGTACAATGGGGCTAATAATCTTGCCTGCTGGGTGGGGGCTGGCGGTGGGGATCAAAGGTGCCACTGTGACCTAGAGGGGAAAGGGATTGATATTCGCATCTCTGAGGGGATGAAGTTGGAACTGAGATAAGCTCTGGGAAACTTCTGGGGAAGGGTGTTTTGGGCAGAGGGAACAGCAAAGACAAAGGCAGTGCTAGGGGGAAGAGCCTTTGTGAACCCGGAGCAGAAAGAAGGCGGGAGCAGAGGAGCCAGGGCGAGAGTGGGGGAGAGGAGCCCCAGGATGTGGTGTCTTGAGTCTGGGTTAGGGTTCTATTTTGTGTCCAAAACTGAGAGCTCACTTTGACCTAAGAAAATGGTTTGCTGACACTTTCCCCTCCTTGCCTTTGTCTCCCACACAAAAGTCTAGAGGTGTGACCGGTGGGTGCTGGGAGCAGAGGCCCCGGGGGCTTTTCCTGGAGACAGGTTCAGGCTTCTGCCAGGAAGATGGAGCTAACAGGAAGCTATCAGTCCAGGCCTAGGGCGAGGCAGCCCAGGCCCAATTAGTTTGCAACACAGTCTGGAAGATACTGTGCTGTGAGCTCCTGGTGGCAGATGCTCGGAGATTAGCTGGGGAAGATGCTCTCTGCCCCTTAGGGAGATCCCAGCACCCTGTCTTAGCCCTGGGGTTCCAGGGTGGACCTCCTGGGGTGATGCCAGGCCCCGCAGGTGGGGAGAGACTGGTTTCAGACCCCCTCCGCCCTCACACATCTGCCTGCCACCCTCTAGGGGAGGACAGCTTCCTTTTAACCCTGTGCCCACCTTGTTCTGGTTGCCGGGACGGTCTCAGAGCTCCTTCAGATCTGGGCGAACCAGGACAGTCGGTCACCCCACTCACTACCCCTCTGGCTGGGTGAGGAACCCGAGTCTCAGAGGCAGCCAATATCCGCGTGGGTTTTGTGGTTGGGCTTTTTATTAAAAGTGGCAACACATGTATCTAAGGTAAAACATTCCCAGCCTTCCAAAAGCGTTTGGAGAAAAAGAAAGCTCTTCCCACCCCTGACTCCTCCTTCCTCAGAAGGACTGGATCCTGTCCACAGCCATTCTGGGCTTCTGCGGTGGATATTAACTTACTTATTTGATTCTGTACGAAGGGCAGCCTATTAGATATTCTGCTCACTTGACTTTTTTTCCCCACTTAAAAGTCTGTCCATTCATTCTTCATTCATTCATTCAGCTAGTATTTATTGAGAACCTACTATAAGCCAGGCCCTGTATTGGGTGCTCAAGTCACAGCAGTAAACAAGAGGGACAGTCTCTCCCCAGGGGGGGGCTCTAGAACAGAGTGGATATTTAAGTTTTTGGGGCCTCAACAGTCAGGATGGTGTGTGGATACTCATATAACAAGAGAAAACAAATGTCCACAACTTTTTGATGGACAAAATTGAAAATACAATAATATTTAAATATAATTTTCCTTTTTTTTGTACTACAGATCTATGAATGAGTATGGAATTCTCTTTTGAAGATTAAAAGTTCCCCGTCATGGGGTCTCCAAGTTCATGTGCTAATCTCAAATCAATTGCAAATGTTCATCTGTAAAAGCCATCCTTGGCTCGAGAGCCATACCAAACGCACAGGTCAGATTTGGCCCCAGGCCTGCAGTTTGCTAAACTCTGGTCTAAAGGGCAATCAGCAAAAGAAGGCAAACATACACTGTCGCTGTCACATTGTGGCCTCCGCTGGGGAGAAAGACTAAACAGGGAGGAGGGATAGGGAGTGGGATTGGACAGCTGAGGCAAGAACATTTGGGAAAGGAAACACCCCCTGCAAAGCCTCTGGGGCTGGAGCGTTGGGTGGGGTCCACCGTGGCTGGAGCCTTCAGGGTGGGTGAGCTCAGAGAGGCCACAGGGGGCCTCCTGCAGGCATCCCGTGGTAATCATGATGGCTGGCTTTTCCAATGGGAGATGATAACCATGGAGGGTTGATGTGGACGTAGACAGGCTTCGACTTTTTTTTTTTTTGGTTGTTAATCCCCACCTGAGGACCATTGATTTTTAGAGAGTACAAGGGGGGTGGGGAGAGGGGGAGACAGAAATATTGATGTGAGAGAAACCCATTGATTGGTTGCCTCCCGCACACGCCCCGACTGAGGCTGGAAATGGAACCTGCAACCCAGATACATACCCTTGACCAGGAATTGAACCCGAGACCCCTTTGGTGCAGGGCTAATGCTCTAACCACTGAGCACCCACCCAGGGCTGAGTTTCAACATTTTAACAGCTGCAAAACATTCCATTGATGGACTGTGATGTATTTAACAAGTTCTCTATGATGGACAACTTTGCTACACTATTAAAATAAATGAGGTGAATACTTGCAAATTTTTAAAAATGTAAGACACAGGAAAGGGCATGTAGTAATGTAGTAAACCTCCCTCCCACTCCTGCCCACTCAGATTCCCCTCCTCAGAGACAACCAGCTTGGTTTCTGTCTCTAAGAAATATCTACATACTTCGCTCTCTTTCTATGTAAACGGTATCACATTGTACATGCTGTTCTGCACGTTGCTCTTTACCACTTAATATCTTTTCTAAAAATATATTTTTATTTCAGAGAGAAAGAGAGAGGGAGAAAAAGACAGAAACATCAATGAGGAGAGAGAATCATTGATTGGTCGGCACGCATTGATGTGCCCTTGACTGGAATGGAACCCGGGACCCTCCAGTCCACAGCCCGATGCTCTATCCACTGAGCCAAACCAGCTAGGGCACCACTTAATGTCTTGACATGATTCCACACCTATTACGTACACAGCTTTCCCCTTCGTGGCAGGTGGATAATACGACTGCACTGTCATTTCTTAACTGGTCCCCATGTGGGCTCGAGGGTAAGAACCTGGCATAGAGCAGGTGCTCGGGGCGAACGGGAGTGAAAGGGCTTCTACATCTTTTCTTGGAGCCCTCAACTCTGGACCACATCCAACAGACTTGGCCCCGGAAACTTCCCCGGAAAGCCACTGGGATCCTGGGATGGTGACTTGGATGGCTTCACTGGGACCTGTTGGGTCAGGCTGAATCACTGTTTGTTTTCAGGCAAGTGTGAGACGCTCAAAGGGTTTTTGTTTTGTAAATCAAGGATAAAGGTGGAGGTCGACTCGCCATTCATTGAGCTCTCTGTAGACAATGTATTCTTCCCAGTGAAGATTAACACCCACTCTGATTGATGGACTCACTGATTAATGATCTAATCTAATCAGCGGGGCCAGTTAGCCTAAGAGCTCGTAATTCATCAGCTTGGTGACCACAGGGATGATTCAGAAGGTAGAGAAACAGAAAAAGGCTTTGGATATGTAAAAAACAAAACAAAAATCAAATGCTCCACCCCACTCATGTGAAATGCAGATTGTAACGTGAGATCTCACTTTCCCTCGTCAGATAAGCAGAGAGAAAGCAGATAATACCCTGTCGCTGCCAGCCTTCGCCAAGGGGCCCTCGCCTCCCAGAGGGTGAAAGTGTAAGTTAGTGTAACCTTTCAGGAAGACATTTGGACAAATCTATCAACATTTTATGTAACATACTTTTGATCAAGAGTAAAAGATGCGTGTACAAGGTATTTCATCGAAACTGCCACCTTGTTTGTAGTGGCAAACAATTTTAATCGAATCTAAGTGCCCACCACCAGCCCCCTTGTTAGGTAAATTGTGTGATTATGGTATAATCCATACAAGGAAAGTCTGCAGTCCTGCAAGAGGTAGCTGTGTGTAATGATACGGAACAATTCTCAAGACATTGGATGCTGGTCCTGGGGAGGAAAAAGCAAGGTGTAGGTTAGCGTGTAGGGTCCCACTTGTGTTACATAAAGAAGGGATGTGCATACAAATATACATACACTATCTATCGCCTCGTCTCCATAAAGGCCATCTCTGAAAGACCATACAAGACGCTGGTAAATATATAGTTGCCTTTGGGGAGGAACATGGAGATCTGGGGATGGAGGGAGACTTTCTTTTCTGGTTGGTGGGTAGTAAATCACATTTTTCAGTTATTTTTACTTAAAAAAAAATCCTCACCTGATGATATGTTTTGATTGGAGAGAGAGAGAGAGAGAGAGAGAGAGAGAGAGAGAGAGAGAGAGAGAGAGGAAGTTGAGAGAGAGAAACATGGATGGGTTGCTGTAAGCACCCTGACGGGACGGAGCCAGCAGCGTTTGGTGGACTAGCCCATGTTCCAGCGGAGCCTCGCAGTATCGTTTTTACTTCTGGGAGATGGACACCTGCGGACGAAGCAGGGCTGTAGTCAAATGCATCTTCCTCTCGGAGCCCTTTCCTGGTCACATCAGCTATTTCCCAAACCGTGCTGGCCCCGCGCGACAGCCCAGAGACGGTCGCAGGGAGCGCCTCGGCCAGCAGAGGGCGCCGGAGGACAGCGCCCCGGGGCCAGGGGCCTGGAGGGAGATGGGGGGCTGGCGGGTCCCCCGCAGCCCCGGGGCGGAGGCCGCGCATTTCCGGGAGGATCTGACACCCGGGCGTGGTCTCTCCTTTCCCTGAGGTCCCGGGGCCTCGCCCACAGCCCCCTTCCACCTCGTAGCCTCGACGGCCTGCCCGAGGGAGGAAGGGAGGGAGGGGGCGAAGACTGGCCAGGAGGAAGGACGGTGGGGCAATTGAATCCGAAGGGAGGGGACAGCCCAGATCCGAGAAGACACCTCCCTCAGGCGCAGGTGCCTGAGGGCAATGGAGAGGCGGAGCCGGGGAGATGCCAGTCAGCCACCCTTTACAGTTGAGGAAACTGAGGCTCAGGGAGGCTAGTGACTCGCCCTGGGTGACCCAGGAGGAGGTAGGGCCGGCCATGAGTCATCCACCAAGTACCAGATTGAGCCCCTACTAAGCGCTTTGAAGAAACCTGAAGAGGGCAATGGGAGGAAAAAGTGGTGTTGGGGGCGGCGGGATGCTCCTTGGACCGGGGTTGGTGATCAGGGCAGGCTCCCTTGAGGAGGTGACTTAACTTGTTCTTTGTTAGATTTGTCTCAGGTGCCAAAAGTGTTAAGGTCTTTCTGCACTTGAGAAACAGAACATCGTGGGGCCAGGTGGCTCAGTGGTTGAGCCTTGACCTATGAGCCAGAAGGTCACGGCTGGATTCCGGCCGGAGCACACGATCCCCAGTGCGGGGCATGCAGGAGGCAGCCGGTCAAGGAATCTCTCTCATCATTGATGTTTCCGTCTCTCCCTGTTCCTTCCTCTCTGAAATCAATAGAAATATATTTTTAAAAAGGAAACAGAACAGGACCAAGAACTCTGGAAGCCTCCTCCCCCAGCGGGCCACTCTCTACATCTCCTCACTTTCTTTTGTGGTTTTGCCGCCTCCATACACATCCCTATACACTACAGGGTTTCGCTTGCCTGCTTTGGTTAATTCGTTTTTTGTTAATCCTCACCAGAGGATATTTTTTTCCACTGATTTTTTAGCGAGATTGGAAGGGAGGGAGGGAGACACATCAATTGATTGCCTCCCACCTGCACCCAGGCCAGGGTTAGGGACTGAACCTGCAACCCAGGTACCTGCCGTTGGCTGAGAATCCAACTGATGACCTCTCAGAGCATGGGCCAAAGCTCTAACCATTGAGTTATACCGGCCAGGGCTAGTTTGCCAGCTTTTGAACTTTAGGTAAATCCAACTAACTGTATGCATTTGTCTATGACTTGATTTTTTTCTTTTAGCTTGACTGAGGTATAGTTGACAAGTAAAATTGTAATATTTAAAGTGTACAATGTGATGGGTTTTTCCTTCTATTCCTCCATTATGCTTCTTTGTTAATCCTTGCCCGAGGATATTTTTTCCATTGATTTTTTCAGAGAGAGGGGAAGGGAGGGGAGAAAAGATAAAAAGAGAGAAACATCATTGTGAAAGAAACATCCATCAATCGTTTGCCTCCTATAGGAGTCCCTACTGGATTGAGCCTGCAACTGAGGTATGTGCCCTTGACTGGAATCCAACCAGAGACCGACCCTTCAGTCTGTGGGCTGACGCTCTAACCACTCAGCAAACAGGCTGGGGCCATTAGTGTTTATTCTTTCTTTTTTAAAAAACTTTTCAATTATAATTGACATAATATTATTTTAGTTTCAGGTCTAAAACATAGTGATTAGACATTTATATACCTTGCAAAGTTATATACCCCAACAACTCTAGTACCCATCTGTCATCATACATAGCCATTACAATATTATTGACTATATTCCCTATGATGTAAATCCCCATGACTTTTTATAACTGGTAATTTGTACTTCTTAATCCCTTTCACTTTTTTTTGCCCATCCCATCTTCCCCTTCCATCTGCAACCATCACGTTCTTCCGATCTATGAGTGTAAGTTTTGTCCTTTTATTTTGCTTTTTAGATTCCACATTTAAGTGAAAACATATGGTATTTGTCTTTCTCTGTCTGACTTACTTCACTTAGCACAATAGCCTCTAGGTCCACCCATGTTGTCACAAATACAAGATTTCATTTTTTTAAAGGCCAAGTAATATTCCATTGTACTAGTTCCATATGCACCACATCTTTATCCATTTATCTACCAGTGGACACCTATCCGTATGCGGGCTCTTGTGAGTAATGCTTTGATGAACAAAGAGAGGTGCATATATCTTTTCGAATTAGTGTTTTTGACTTTTTCAGATAAATACCTAGAAGTGGAATTGCTGAGTCATATGATAGATTTTTTTTAAAATATATTTTTTTAATTGATGTCAGAAAGAAAGAGAGAGGGAGGGACAGAAACATCAACGATGAGAGAGATTCACTGATGGGCTGCCTCCCGCACGCCCTCACTGGCCACTGAACCTGCAACCCGGGCACATGCTCTTGATTGGAATCAAACCTGGGATCCTTCAATCCGCAGGCGGATGCTCTATTCACTGAGCCAAACCACTCAGGGCCATATGATAGTTTTAAAAAAATATTTTGAGGAACCTCCCCACTGTTTTCCATAGTGGCTGTACCAATTTACAACTCCACCACTGAGCCACCCCGGCCAGGGCCCCTGGGGAGTTCTTTAAAATGCTAATACAGCCCCCAGCCAGTTTTTCTCAGTGGTTAGAGCATTGGCCTTCCGATGCAATGGTCTCTGGTTGGATTCCTCTAGGGCACATACCTCATTTGCAGGCTGGATCCCAGGCCCAGGCCAGGGATCTAATAATCAATGGAAGAATATCTTTGAGTGAGGAATTTAAAATAAATACAAGGCGAATACCAGAGGCCCCCTCCCTAGCATACGGATTAAATAATATGCCTGTGGGGGTGGGGTGCAGGCCTGGGCAGTCTGGGCTGAGAACCTTGAGATGTAGCTGCCTTGAGAGAATAGCCAGGAGGAGTAGTCACCTGTTACTAGCTAATGCCAAAATTTTCCAAAGTGTGGCTGCACCCAGATGCTCCCCCAGCATGGAACCAGGTCCTACTGTCCTCACATCCTCATCAGCACTTGATATGAACCAAATTTTAACTTTTTGTCCTGCTAATGGGTGTGAAATCGCATCTCAGTGTGGTTTTAATTTGCATTCCTTTCATTACTAATAAGGCCGAGCAGTTGGTGAAATTAAGGCTGAAACAGAGACTGCAAAGGAGCCAGCCAGGTGAGGATCTGGGGGAAGAGAGATGTGGGGGGCAGGGAGGATGACGGGCAGGTGCCAGGGCCCTGGGCTGGGCTGGGGCTGAGCTGTGAGGAACGGAAAGGAAGTGGGCGGGGGAGAGTGGCTCCAGACAAGGTCGGCAGAGGTGAGATCAGGGCGGAGGGCTGTGGGGAGGACTTTGGCTTTTACTCTGAGTGAGCCAGGAACGTGGGAGGGGGAGCAGCGGGACAACATGGCCTCCCTCCCTCTGGCTGCATGTGGAGGAAGAATCATGTCTGAGACTATACAGAGACACAGGAGAGAGTGTGCTCTTCATAATGACTACGGCCCGCCCTACCCTGGCCTCGCCGACTAGAACAGGGAAAGGATGACTGTCTTGCTCACAGCTGCTATCCCTAGCACCTACCGCCCAAACAGACCATCGTCCTTGCCTTCCTTCTAGGCGGTGAGTGGAGGGACTTGCAGGTTTTGATAGTCCTTGATTCACAGGTGGAACCAAGTTAGGCCCCAACCCCTACCCCAGGCCTGGCATGGTCCCTCTGGAGTCAGTGGGCTCCCAGAAGAGCTGTGGGTGAGGGTATAGCTGCCCCTCCCGTGGGCCCACCGCACATCGGATCAGTCTGTGCCTCCTGTGGAGCCCAGTGTTAGGTCCTTTAGACACACAGGACTGATGACCTCCAGACGGATGAGGAGACCTGCCTGGGCACCACGTTTCCCTACTTTCTCCCACCTGCCCAGAGAGATCTTTCTCAATGAAACCTAAACGGGACCTTCCACAGCTGAAAATCCTTCCTTGGCTCCCCAGTGTCCTCGGGGCAAAGTTCAAACTCCTCTAGACCCTGGAGGCCCAGCAGATCTGACCCCTCCCGGCCTACCCACCCCACCCCACCCCACCCCCACCCCTGGAGCTGCTCTCAATGGCTCTGTGGTAGTTACTGATTCTCACGTCGAGCCCTTCCCCTCAGTATTTCTGCGTTTCTTCTGGCTATCAGGGGACCTGCCTCTTCTTGACTGGCTATCAGGAGATCTGCCTCTTCTTGAGCGCCCTGTGGTCTCCCCCCTACCCCCATCCAAGCACACTTTCCTTTGCATTGTAATAGTCTGTTTACTCCGTCTGTCTCCCCCACTGGCACGTTAGAGAGCGCGAGTGTTCTGCTCGGGGCTGAGTCCCCGGCTCCCGGACCAGTGCCTGACCCATAGTGGGCGCTCAGTAAACATTTACCGAGCGAAGGATCGAATGCATTTTGCTCAGCGATGCCCGTAGCTTTGCAACAGAGCCACGTGCGGATGTCCGCTCCCTCGCCGCCTCCCCTGAAATGTGTATTGTTCCTCGTCGATCCCATGCTCTTTGCGAAGTGTCGGCGACATTTCTGCCCTCTCCCCAGGCAGGAGGCCGAGGCGAGCACGGACCATCAGGTGCCCAGGTCCTCCGTGTGGGACGCCAGGGGGCGCCAGAGGCGGTCGACCGTGCAGCGCGGAGCTGGCCGGGGCGCGGGGTCCGGAAAGGGGTCCGGCCACGCGCGGGGAAGCCCTGCGCCCCGCAGCCGCTCGCCGCCGAGCGGTCAGCACAGCGCCCGCCGCGCGACGTTGGAACAGCCCCCACCCGGCTTCCAGCGCCACGCGGCGCGAGCCCCGCCAGCCCCTCGCGCACCTGCTTGGGGCGTGGCCACCGGCAAAGGCGCTCCTCGATTGGCGCAGAGGTGACAAAGGGGGCGGGGGCTGCCTCGGCCCCGCCCCGCGGCCGGAGTACTTAACGGAGTTGGCGGCTTCGCTCCGCTCCCAGCGCAGCGGCTCGGCCTCGCGGGGAGGGTCCTTCCCACGCCAGCGCGGCCCGGCGACCCCGGCTTGCTTCGGCCACCATGCCGCGCTCTTTCCTCGTCAGGAAGTCCGCCTGCTCCCGCCGGAGGCCCAACTACAGCGAGCTGCACGACTCTTCCCCAGGTGGATGGGCGGAGGCCCCCTTGGGGAGGGTTTGCGGGGCGTTTTAGGGGCGCGGACGCGGGGGGACTGACGAGGAAGCCGTAGGCGAGTCGGGGAGTCAGCGCGGGGGGTGCGAGGCGGGGGCGACGAGGAGCCGCGGCAGGTGGATCCGGGCGGTTGGGGGAGGCCCTTAGCGGGCGACGGTCCGGGTCTGCGGGCAGGTCTGAGCTGCAAGAAGCAGAGAAGAGTCCGGTATCCGGAGGGTTTGGGGAGAACGGGGTGGGGGGATGGGGGTGGGGAGAAAAGATGTGTTTGGGGAGAGGGAGTGGGACATGGGTGGTGCCCCAGCTGGGCTGATGGGGGCGATTGGGGTCTTGCCTTAAGCTGGGGACTCGGGGGATTCCAGAGGGAATTAGCCCCATGCCTTGGGGCTGGGAAAGGGGGATCCTTTTCAGATGTGGAGGCGGAGGTGGGAGAACCAGGACCTGGGTTGAGGCAGGAACCTAGCGTATTCAGTGTCAGCCCCATCCTACCCCTGGCCTGCATCAGGCCAGTGTTTGTTGACTGACTGCCTGACCTAATGCCTGACCCTGCCTTTGCCTCTGTCCCTTCTCAGAGTTCACCTTCCAGCAGCCCTACGACCAGGCCCACCTGCTGGCGGCCATCCCACCTCCCGAGGTCCTCAACCCCACGGCCTCACTGCCCACGCTCATCTGGGACTCTCTCCTGGCGCCACAAGCCCAGCCCATCGGCTGGGCCTCCCTTCTGCCCCGGGAGATCCCCAAGGTTGTCGAGCTGACCTCCCTGTCCGACGAGGACAGCGGGAAAGGCTCCCAGCCTCCCAGCCCACCCTCGCCAGCCCCTTCCTCCTTCTCTTCCACCTCGGCCTCTTCCCTGGAGGCCGAAGGTTATGCTGCCTTCCCGGGCTTGGGCCCGTTGCCCAAGCAGCTGTCCGGGCTCTCAGGGGCCAAGGACCCCCAGTCTCGCAAGGCCTTCAACTGCAAGTACTGCAACAAGGAATACGTCAGCCTGGGTGCCCTCAAGATGCACATCCGAAGCCACACGCTGCCCTGCGTCTGTGGCACCTGCGGGAAGGCCTTCTCCAGGCCCTGGCTGCTGCAGGGCCATGTCCGGACCCACACCGGTGAGTGCCCCTGCCGGCTGGCTGCCCTTCCCACTGTCCCCTCTGCCTTCTCTCCCAGCTCTTGTGACACTGGGCTTGCTGTCCCCTTCAGGTTGTAGACACCGATTTAATGACTTCTAGCTCGAGTTCCGGGACCTGGCACCCTGAAGTGTGGGGCAGGAAAATCCACTCGTTCATCAGCTGAGCAGATGGGTTAAGGGGATAAGTTCACACGCACCTCCGCAATCTCAGTTCCTCCGCCAAATGGGGTTAGCGCTGGATGCGGGGAAGGTGCAACCAACACCTTGCTGTTGGAACCAGGTGCCAAGGGGCCCTCCCTGCCCCACCCTCTCCCAGCCCACCCCCACCTCAGCCAGACCGGATGTTGTTAGAGGCCCCCCACCTGGCTCTGAATGGCGCCCGGAGAACTTTCTCAGACCTTGGGCTGCTGGTGTTCATTTCACTCCGGGCCTCAGTTTCCTCATAAGATACCTGGGGTGGAGGGGAGGGTTCTGTGTGCGTGAAACGAAAGAAAGAATACAGAAAGCACCTGAGATGTGTTTGTTCCATGATCTGCATGCACAAAAATGAGTCGTTGGTATTTGTTCTGCTCCCGTGCTGTGTGACCTTAAGCAGGTGATTTAACCTCTCTGAACCTGTGATTGAATAATCATAGGGTGGGTTACAGGTGTTTTATAAGGTGGCTATCAAGATTCAGTGGCTCCTTAATCACTTTATAGTAAGTTATCAGGGTGGTGGCCCTCCCTACCCACGCCTTGGAGTAGATCACTTCAGTCCTATTATGCAGACCCAGGACCACCTTTGCTGGCAGAAAAGACGATTATGTCTTGGTATTTCAAAAACAATGTGTAGAAAATAGTGAAATGGAGCCTTTTCTGTCCTTTAACTTTTGAGAGATGGGCAAAAGGTAGGCACTTTTCAGACCTCGAATGATGGAGGCTACCCTGTTTGGGGCGGCTCTTTGGGGAGTGACTGTTGAGGGAGAAGGTTCAAGGGTCATAGTATCAGCTTCGGGGTCAAACTGTCTGGTTGGAGACTCAGTTCTGGCATTTCCTGGCCTAGGCAGGGCCTGACCTCAGAGCCAGTGAGGGTCAGAGGGGTAGTTTGCGAGGAATACAGTCTGCAGGCATCATTGGTGTCGTTAGTACTCCCAAAGTGACCCTGGCATTCTCCCCAGGCGCAGACTATGGCTCCCCGTTTCTCTTACTCTGTGCGCAAAGGGTCCTGATTTTAACATGTACAAGTCCAGCTCCCTGGCCTCGGTCCTGGGTGCCTGCCGGCTGCCAGGGCTCTGTTGGAGGTGAGCGGGAGCCACGTGGCCCTCCTCTCTCCTCTCTCCTCTCTCCTCTCATGAGGCCTTACTGTAGTGTAAAGGCATGGCTCGGACACAGAAAGCTTGTGGAAATTCACCACGGCCATCCTCATTGACGCCCATTGTGTGCCTCAATGGTGGCTCTGGTAGGTGGGGCTGGCAGGGGAGAGCAGGTGCATAGGGCATCGGTGCCCAGCACCTGTTCTGGGCCGCAGCTGCTGGCCCACAGCGTGTCAGGCCCCTTAATCCGGGGAGTATCGCATGTGCAGTGTCCCCCTTGGCAGCCTTTGTCCCTGCCAGCCTGGTGCTGATTTCACACTCGCCAGGAGCACCATAGAGGCGTCGGGGGTGGGGGGTCAGTGAGGGGTGGAGGTCTGTGCCTCCTGCTTGCACACAAACGTCCACCACATCGCACCCGACAAGGCCTCCTTGCCCCCTTTGTTCGGGCTTTATGGGTAGTCACACTTAGTGGTGACCGTGGTGCTCATTGAGCACTTGCTGTGGGGAAGCTAGTGCTCAGGGCTTCCTTCACTGTGTTACCACAGTAATTCCATCACCAGCCTTAGGAGGGAGATGCCGTAATCCCCCCCTTACCCATGAGGAGACGAGGCACAGAGAAGGAAGTGACTTTCCCAAGACACAGCTCGTAAGACTGGAGACAGGTTCCTTCACCTTCCGAGGTGGTTAGAGGGAAGTGGCTCTCTGTGCCCTGGGGGAGCACAGAGCTCCATCTCATTTGCCAGATTTGCTTAACCTTTGTTCACAAAGGTGTGTGTGAATGAGGAGGGACTTCACTTAGACCTTGTAGAAGGCAATCATCAAACCCTTCAGGCCTGGTACACAGAGGGTGCTCAATAATGGCAGAGCACATTACGTCCCTTTCCCAATTCTCTGGCTGGGTAGCCAGCCCCCTTTCTGCTTCAGGAGACAGCCTTTGAACAGATAGATTCCATAGTCAGCCTCAGGCATCTGACTTGTGGACCCCTTCTTCCCAGTGCCCAGTACAATGCCCCGGCACCCAGTAGGCTGCTGTAATTCATTCATCCCCTGCTGTTCTGAAATTCCAGTCCTGGGATTTAACTAGTGGGCCATGGCCTAGGGGCTTATCAGTGGGAGGGAGGAGAATTGCACTTGATTGATTAGTTGATTGATTGATTTTTTTCTGAGGATTGTATTTTTTTGGAAAAGAATATTCAGTGTTATAAAATAGTGCCCAGCACATAGTGGGAGCTTCATAAGTATTTGTTTAATGAATTACTATTCTGGCTTTTTGTTTGGGAAATGCTGCATCCCTAAGGGGAAAAAAAACATCCTCTTGGTGGCGGCAGGAATTATGACAAAGGTGATCTGATGGTGATTGATAAGTCAGGCTCTTCTGAGGTCTTCACAAAATTTATTCATTGTGCACGTGCTTACGGAGCACTTACTGTGTGCTAGTGTATAAGGCTTCCAGAAACAGTCTCATCCAGGCAGGTGGCTTGAGGCTCATGGGTGGGGAGGGGTTTGAAACAAGTCCTAAGGTAAAAGGGTTCTGTAGCCTCTTGGGGGGCCAGATAAGGAGACTTGAAATTACTCTGAGTGTGATGAGCTTCAGTTTGGCCCAGAGCAGTGGCCAAATCTGCTGGGGTGGACTGAGGGCCAAGGAAACCTTTAAGGCTGACTTTTTTTTTTTTAGATATATTTTATTGATTTTTTTACAGAGAGGAAGGGAGAGGGATAGAGAGTTAGAAACATCGATGAATGAGGCATCGATCAGCTGTTTCCTGCACACCTCCCACTGGGAATGTGCCCGAAACCAAGGCACATGCCCTTGACCGGAATCGAACCTGGGACCCTTCAGTCCGCAGGCCGAAGCTCTATCCACTGAGCAAACCAGTCAGGGCATTTAAAGCTGACTCTTCATGCTCTGTCCCCAGATGAAGTAAATTCAGGAGGCAGAACAAGGAACACCCACCACAGCCTCCTTAACTGAGAGGCAGTCTGTGGAGGGCTCCAAATCCAGGACTCAGTCAGGCTGCTTGGTTTCTGCTGACTGACCCTGCCTATGCTACTGGCTTCCCTGGGCCTCAGTGTCATCCTCTCTAATGGAGGCAAGGATAGGATTAAGTGAGAAGTGTTTTTACAATGTCCCTGGCACAAAGTAAGTGTTCCGTAAATGCAGTTGCCATCACTTCCTGCCGGCGCTGTGTGGATGACCACATTCTGCATTCGCTGGCACCAGCCCCCTGTGAGTGGGGGGTGAACAGCACATTTTATTTACTTATTTTTTTAATATATTTTATTGATGTTTTTACAGAGAGGAAGGGAGAGGGATAGAGAGTAAGAAACACCGATGAGAGAGAAACATCGATCAGCTGCCTCCTGCACACCCTCTGCTGGGGATGTGCCTGCAACCAGGGTACATGCTCTTGACGGGAATCGAACCTGGGACCCTTCAGTCTGCAGGCCGACGCTCTATCCACTGAGCCAAACCGGTCAGGGCTGAACAGCACACTTTACATGGGAGCAAACAGAGGCTCAGGAGCCAGAGGATCTGCTCCAGGTCACAGGGTGGGACGCAGCAGAGCTACTAACCAGAACCAGGCCTTTGGACACCGGGGATGGCCTGGTTTTTCTGAAAAGGTCATGGGGCTCCTTCAGTGTGGGGTGATCAGGGCTCAAAGGCTGGGGTGGGTGGGGAGGGAGCAGCCTCCTGACTGCCTCTGCTTTCTCTCCCCAGGGGAGAAGCCCTTCTCCTGCTCCCACTGCAGCCGTGCTTTCGCCGACCGCTCCAACCTGCGGGCCCACCTCCAGACCCACTCGGACGTCAAGAAGTACCAGTGCACGACCTGCTCCCGCACCTTCTCCCGCATGTCCCTGCTCCACAAACACCAAGAGTCAGGCTGCTCAGGGGGCCCCCGCTGACCCTTCCGGGTGCTTCTGCCTCTCCAGACCCTCCCCCGCCGCGGCCTCCCCCAACTCTGGAAGAAAGGACCCCTGCATCCTTCTCACCGCCATGGGATTCCCTCCTGAGCTCCCCTTTTGGCTGTTGTAGCTACACAGGGCGCCGGGGGCCTCGGGTGGCCCTGGGGACGGCTGATGGGAGGGTGGCCCCTTCTGGCAGCCACTGCTCCCCAGCGAGCGTTCTGGAGTTGGCCTGGATGTGTGGGCTTGTGTATCCAAAGATGTTTGGATACAGCTGCTTTGAGCTACAGGACAAAAGCCAACAGACTGATAGAGGCTCCCACCCCACTCAGGGGACCCCACTCCCCACCCCAAAAACCCTCAGGCCACCTCTCCAGGAGGTGTAACTGCAGCGACCCACCCCCGGGGTGGCCACGGGGCCTGCGGGGGCAGTCTCTGACACAGGGACATGTCTAGACCCCAGGATGCCCCAGGCCCGGGCAGCTATTTCAGCCTCCTGTTTGTCATGGTGGCACCTGTTTCACGGGCAATTTAACAGCGTCTCAAAAGGGAATGTGAGTAATTGCCGTCACTTGTCAGGGGCCCAAATAGGGTGCTTCGGCCTAACCAATGTGTCTCCCAGAACTATTTTCAGGGACCCGACAGGTGGGCCCAGGAGGAAGATGTTTACATTTTTTTAAAGGTACACTGGTATTTATATTGCGAGCAACATTTTGTACTAAGGAAACATTTTGTATAGTTATATGTACAGTTTATTGATATTCAATAAAGCGGTTAATTTATATGTAAAGAAAGTCTTGGTTTTCTAGAGGAGTGGGTGTTTTTAAAGGGCCTTCAGGGAGGCGGTGAGGGGAGGGATGGGTGGAGCGCAGATAGTACTGATGCAGCCTTAAATCTTGAACTCCTAAGCATCATGTGACGCTGGACTCCTGGGTTTGACAGGGACCTTGTTTGTGCAAATGGGCTTTCCTGTGAGCCTGTGTCCTGTGTGATGTGGAGGTGGGGAAGCACCTGTGTCTGGGCGGTGGGGGGTGGGGGTGGGGAGCACTCTTGGGGGGGGGTAGGCTCCTGCACTCTACATGTGGCACTTTCTCTCTGTTGACCATGTTGAAGCTGACCAGGCCTACAGGCTGCAAAGCTGGCTCTCTGGGTCTTACCAACTGCACAGGCGGGGGTCTGTGCCCAGCACGGCAGGATTTGGGACAGGGCTTGGCTGCTGCTCCCAGCTGCCGCGAGCAAGAAGGGGACAGAGGATGTCCTTCCTGTTTCCAAGGGCTCTGGGCCCTGCTGGCCTCCCTGTTGGACCCACACCTCTGTCTGGCCGCTGGGTACCAAATGGCCTTTGATGCAAGGAAATTGTCTGGCTGGAGCCAGGAGGGTGAGAAGCCAGGCCAAAGGGTAGGGGTCATTCGGCTTCCTGCTCCAGGACGGACAGGACGGGAAGACAGTCAGCTTGCCTCCTGGGCTGGGATAATTCACTCCTGGCTGGCAGGCTGTGGTGGTGACCTCACCTCGGGGCCCTCCTGGGGCCGGGAGAAAATGAGTGTCCTTTCTGAGCACAAAAGGTGCTGAAGGTGCCAGTTTCCTGCGGGGAGCTGAGCGGGCGTGCAGGCGGCCCAGAGCTCAGAGCCCGGAGTCAGGCTGGGGGTGGGGGGAGCTTCATGTTCCAAAGGAGAGATGATTCTTTCTTCTAAACAGGAAATGGTGACCCGCAGGCCGGGAGCAGCCCTTAATGACTTGCAGCTTTCCTCCCAAAAGAAAAAAAAAAAGTTCTCTAACAATCACCAAATTGTAGCCGGCCTCCCTGAAGGGAAGTTAGAGAGTTGGGGGGGGAGAGTTAGGGAGTTGGGGGCCCTTCGGGGCTGGGCATCAGTTTGCTGAAGACCTACTGTGTCCTAGGTCCCCAGGCTGCCATTTACATCCACCCCACAGTAGGGGCTGACATTGAAGGAGAAGGACTGGCATTTCAAGTTGGATCTATCCTGGGGACCAGGTATGCCCGGCTCAAGCCCCTGACTCTCAGGATGCCTGGAGCAAGGTTCTCCTGGGCCCTCAGTTTCTGCTTCTGTACAATGGGGTGATGATGGTGCCTCCCTCTGGTTTAATGAGCTGTGTGAGTGCCAGGTCCTGTTCTGGGCCCTGGGGGTACAGCCGTGGACAGATGGACAGTCTCTGCACTCGCAGAACTTACGTTCTAGCTGGGAGACAGAAAACAAACAAGTGATTAAACAAACAAGCCGCTTTCCTAGGGTGACGGTGCCAAGATGGAATTAAAGTGAGCACGTGCTGGACAGCCCTGGGTGGGGCCCCTCAGATAAGGCAGGCCCAGAGCTGGAGAGGGAGCTGGAGAAGGGCTGACATTCCAGCGGAAACCTGGAGGAGGAGAAAGTTCCAGTCGGAGGAGGGTGCAGCAAGGGCAAAGGCTGAGGCTGGGAAGAGCCACTCCCCATCCACCCTAAGAAAGGCCGGGGCCTAGGGGCTGGGGAGGCAGATGGGACTGGTGGGCCTACCAGATCCTGCAGAGCCTGTGGGGTTGGGGTCACAGTGCAGCCCAGAGGGCAGCCACTGGGGCTTTTAAATTATATATATAAATTGAGAAAGGGAGAGGGAGAGAGATAGAAACATCAATGAGAGAGAATCATTGATCGGCTGCCTCCTGCACGCCCCACACTGGGGATCGAGCCTGCAACCCAGACATGTGCCCTGACCGGGAATCGAACCGTGACCTCCTGGTTTATAAGTCGATGCTCAACCACTGAGCCACGCTGGGCGGGCAGCATGTATTTCTTAAGGACAAGGACATTCATATAACCATAGTTCAACAATCAAAAGAAAGTTCCGCATTGGTGCGATGCTATGTCTAATCCATAATCATGGATTATGGTAATTAAGTTTCTCCAACGGCCCCAGTGAGGCCCCCATAGTCCTTGGGAGGGTGGGGAGCGGAGAGACTCAGCAGTACAGGTTGCATTTACTTGTCCTATCTCTTTACTCTTTTATTCCAAGACAACTCTTTTCTTGGCCTTTTTTTCCTTTTAAGTATATTTTTATTGATTTCAGAGAGGAAGGGAGAGGGGGAGAGAGAGAGAGAACATTACTGCCTTTGACCAGAATCGAACCCAGGACTCTCCAGTCTGCAGGCTGACGCTCTATCCACTGAGCCATACCAGCCAGGGCTCTTCTCGGCCTTTTGTGACTTAGGCATTTTTGAAGGTTTCAGGCCAGCTGTTTGCAGGACGGTCCCCAAATGGGACTTGCCCAGTGCTTCCTCGAGATTAAGTTTGAGTTGTGCACTTGGTGTGTGTTTTCGTGCAAGGTGTCAGCGTGGACCCCTCGGTGAAGGTGGTGAATGCCGGTCTCGCCTGGGTGAAGTTCCTCTTTCCCTGCTTTTGTACTTAATCCGTGTCTTGTGGGGAGACATTCCGAGACCATGTGAATATCCCCA
>PVJC01008484.1:37976-48556 GCA_004026665.1 Murina feae
GAGATCCTCCCCTGGGCTTTTCTTTAAAGTGAGTCCAGAAAATAAATTGGCTGTAAAGCTGCTCGCCGTGCAAGTGTCCAGGCAGGCAGGTCTGGGGCCAGGGCCACCTCTGGGCACATCTGGGCCCCATTAGTGACTGGGCAGCTCCTCATGGCTGTCCCTTGAGCTGGGATGGGCGGAACTCTGGCGCGCAGGGATCTGATCCTCCTCGCTCCTTTTTGCTTTCAAACCGTCCATTTCACACAAGTTATGTGAATTAATTTTTTCATTTAGAAATCTGAGAAGATTAGGTGTGAGACACAAGTGACATGTGATCAACACACCGTTCTCAATGCCTTTACTGCCCCCAGTGTGACGCTGTGAATATCTCTTTGGATTAGAGAAAGTAAACATCTACATTTATATGCACACCTGGCCCTAATCTCACTCTCAAAGCCCTCACCTTGGCCCAAGGATGCCTCATGTCTACCTCTTCCCCTCTCCCATCCCCGCACTCCCTTCAGCCCCAGGGTCTTCTGCCACCTCAGGGCCTTTGCACTTACAGTTCTTCTGCAGGAAGACTGGGTCTGCAGGACCGTTTGGCTGGCTTCCCCCGCCGGAACATTCCAGTGCCCTCCCCTGTTTTTCTCCATAGCACTTGTCACCATCAACAAACCATATATTTCACTGTTCACGGTTTCCCTGCTGACTGTCTCTCTCACCGGCGTGTCAGCTTCATGCGGGTGGAAATTTTGTCTGCATTACTCACTGCCAGGTCCCTGGTGCCTTGTGTCTTGAACACAAGAGGCGTACATAAACTCAGCAAAACTTTGCCGAATGGATGGTGGGCCCAGGAAGCACAGCGTGACCACCACTCTTAGGGAGCACCTCCTACGTGTCAGACTCAGCACTGAGCGCCACACAGAGATGAACTCATTAAGCCGTCACAACCGACTCCAGAAAGAGGAAACCGAGACACAGAGAGGTTAAATAACTTGCCCAGGGTCACACAGCAAGTAAGGCAGCAGCGCTGGGATTTGAATCCTGAGTTCTTTTATTACTGCTGTCATTTCGGTGTGTTTTTTTTTCCTGCCGTTGCAATGGGTGTGATTAAAACTTTTAAAAATGAAGTACCACAAAGTCTGTGTCTTTAGCTGCTACGCGTGCTTGCCTAGAACGTCTCACAGAGAGGGGCCTGTGTTGTCTTTTCACCAGCCCTCCAGGAGCCCCACACGTTCCTCGCCAGCCAGGTAGACAGCCAAAGGTGTGTGTGGATGGGGGGTGGGGTGGGAATATCCTGTGTGGTCCCTGCAGCCCAGGAGAGGTTCCAGACCAGGAGCTCCACAATGGCAGGGCCACCCACCTGGCAAGACTGCCCTCGGCCTGGGCCCGGGCCCACTCTGGGTGACCACACTGGGGTCATATATTAGTTTCCTAGGGTGGCCATAAAAAATTCCCACCAATTGGGCGGCTGAAGACAACAGGAGCTAATTCACAGTTCTGGAGACTGGGCGTCTGGAATCAGGTGTTAGTGGGCTGTGCTCCCTCCGAAGCCTGACGGGCAGCAACTTCTGGTGGCTCCTGGCGACCCGGCGTTCCTCGGTTCACAGCTGCCTCGGTTTGCTGTCTGCCTCCATCTTCAGCGGGCCCTCTTCTGCATCCTGCTTCTCCCTGTTCTTTCTTCTTAGGACACGGGCGATGGGATCACGACCCACCCTAATCCAGTCTGACCTCGTCTTCACTCGATTAGATCTGCAGAGACCCTGTTGCCAAATAAGGTCATAGCCACATGTTTTGGAAGTTGGGACTTAAGCATATCTTTTTGGGGGACAAATTCAATCCACTATAGGTGGCTACAGCCAAGGGCACCCCAAGTCTTCCTCAGAGCCCCCTGAATGCATCCAGGAGCTTTTTATCATTCACCTGCCAAACCCTGAGCAGCGTGGGGAAGCCAGTCTAGAGAGTGGCCTGAGGAGGAGGGAGGAGGAGGAGGAGGAGGAGGAGGAGGAGGAGGAGGAGGAGGTGGAGGAGCTGAATTTTGCCCCTGTGATTCCTGGAAGAAAGAGGGCCAAAGGCAAAAGCTCCTCTGACCCCTGACCTCAGAAGGTACTGCGTGAGCAGGCCCGGAGATGGATGACAGCCAGCCAGTGGGAGAGGTCAGCTGGAATTAGGGCCAGGGCCATGCAGCCCTGAGGGGAAGTGTTGGACTTACCCTGAGCGCCCTGGGGAGCCATGGGAGGGGTGGAACACATGAATGGATTAGTTCTTGGGGGAGATCCCTGGAGTGGCTGTGTGGCAGCCAGGCCAGCAGACAGGTCTCAGTCCTCCCAGTGACCCGCCCATGAGATAAAGGGAAGGGTGGAGCCAGAGATTTAGGGAAGTTTGGCAACTCGTGGATTGGAAGAGTGAGGGAGGGGATCAGGGCAATGTCTTGTCTGGATTCTCCAGCAACTGAAGGAAATAAAGACCATTGAGGCAAAGAGCCATCAGTCGGGCAAATAATAATAATAACAACAACAACAGTAATAACGACAGCAAACGTTTCGTGAGGGTTCGCTTCCTGGTTTGGACAGATTTCGTCTTCGCGACAACCCTGGGCAAGGTGAGTGTGAAGCCCGGGTTCTGGAGCCAGACTGCGAGGCGCAAGTCTCTCCTCCATCCCTACCTGCTGCGAGACCCCAGCCGGCTCATCCTCTCAGAGTCCATCCACTTCCTCATCGGAAAGGTGGCTCCTCCTCCCCAGGGGTGTTGTGCAGATTAAAAGAGTGAATCCTTACCAATGGCTTGGCCTCGGGCCTGGCAGAGTAAATCCTCAGTAGACACTGGCTGCACGATGCCCATTTTACAAACAGGGGACTCCAGGCTCCAGAGGGCAGAGAACTTGACCAAGATCACACCGAGAATAATCCTCCTGTTTCTGGTTCTTTGTGTCTGCTCACCCTACGCCCTCATGGAAGTCTAGGGTCTGAGCTGGCCTGCTGACCCCCCGGGTCTGGTATCCTGTGCCCCCTGGAGCCTGGAGCGGTGTCTGGTGCAGGGAGCTCGAACTCTCCGTGAAGTCCTGGGTCCACACCCCGCTGTGGTACAAGCTGGAAGGAACTCAGGTCTGGCACTACGGCCTGAAATAATCACTTTTATGAGGCTGAAAAGTCAGAAACAAGGAAGAGTGAACCCCATGTGTTACTCTGTGGGGTGCACAAAGAAACCTAGTGTTAACCCCAGGAAAATGCCTGAGGAACTGGACCCTTTCTTCGTGGATCTGAGAGCCACGCATACCTCACTCCGCGACCGTGGATGAGTCTCTAGGCCTCACTTTACACATCAGTAAACCTTGCTCAACCTTTGATCCGATAATAAAATAAAAAGCACATAAACACATCCCCCCAGCGCTTCTCAGAGAGCAGAATGCTATAAACAGCCTGCATGCCCGGCGCCAGGACCTGGGTGTGTGTACTGGGGTCCTTGCCTGTTCTGAGAACTTTGTGGCTATTATAAATGGCAGCGTAGTCCTCGAAATACGTATTCCGTGTGCAGCACATGGACAGAGAGGGAAAGGAGGCTGGCATATGACAACCACTCCGAATATTCCTGGAAGGATCAAATGAAAGAACAAAGGAGTGGTGGGTACGCAATGCATATCTGTTGACAGGAAGAAATGAAAAAAGAAGGCCTTGCAGACTGAAGGGTCCCAGGTTCAAATCCATTCAAGGGCACATGCCTGGGTGGTGGGCCCGATCCCCAGGAGGGGGTGTGCAGGAGACAGCCGATCAATGAGTCTCTCTCATCATTGATGTTAATCCCTCTCTCTCTCCCCCTCTCCCTTCCTCTCTGAAATAAATAAAAATATATTTAGAAGAAAAGAAAAGAAAAAAGAAGGACCTGTAAGACATGCACCCTGATCATAGTGATTGTCTGGGAGGGCGGGGGGCGGGGGGTGGGGCGGGGGGATAGGTTGAGGTGCTGGAAGAGGAGGGCATTGCCTTCCAGATGTTTTCCCATTGATTTTTAGGGGGGGGGGAGAGAGAGACACATCGATGCTTGCCTCCTGCATGCACCCTGACCGGGGCCAGGGTTCGAGCCTGCAACCGAGGTACAAGTCCTTGACCGGAATGGAACATGGGACTGTTCAGTCTGAAGGCCGACACGCTAACCACTGCACAACCGGCTAGAGCGAGGGCATTGCCTTCTTATAGCATTTTTATCTTTTCTGCTTCCGTGTTACTGTTGCTTCCCCACAGTGAGCATGTCTTGGTTTGCAATCAATCAATCGATATTTTCGTGGATACACTGGATGTTCACGTGTTTACTTCAAAAGGTGCCAACACCTGCTGACAGGCAAAGGAAGCAGCAAGCAGAGCAGCCTGAAAAAAACCTACGGCCCCATTTGCTTAAGATGCTGCCTTCATTTGTCCCCTCGTTGCCCTCCCAGACAGGGAAACCTGTGCCCGGGATCATGGTGGTTCTATGTCGATGGTGGGGTTGCTGGATTCGAATTCTCTTCCTCCTCCTCCTTCCCCTTCCTCCTCCTCCTCCTCCTCCTCCTCCTCTTCTTCCTCTTCTTCCTCCTCCTCCTTTTCCTCCTCCTCCTCCTCTTCCTCCTCTCCTCTTCCTGCTTCTTTTTAAATATACTAGTATTCTATTAATTTAGAGAGGAAGGGAGAGGGGTGGAGAGTTAGAAACATCGCTGAGAAACATCCATCAGCTGCCTCCTGCACACCTTCTACTGGGGATGTGCCCAGGACCAAGGTACATGCCCTTGACCGGAATCGAACCTGGGACCCTTCAGTCCACAGGCTGGTCAGGGCTTGAATTCTCTTCTTCGTGTATCTTTGAACTTTCTACGATGGGCCTGTGGGGGTTTTGTTGTCATTTTTCTAAACAGAAATACACATGCTGAAGAACCAGGTTCACAACCTGGCGATGTCGCCGGACGAAGGCGACACATGGTGATGATCACGGCCACCGTCCCTTTCCTGAGGGCAGCGGGGTGATGTCTGGATGTCATTCGGTGTCCACCCTGGGCACCGTCCTGGGTTGGCTTTGTGCTCAGCCTCTGTGTGTACGGGTGGCCCGTTGTCCAGCCCCGGTGGGTCCATTATTCACCGAGAGTGTAAATATTTACCACGCAGGCTGTTTACTGGCCGCGAGAAGGCCAATCTGATGAGTGAGCGAGGCGGAGGCTAAACTCAGAAAGCGCAGGGGACTTTCCTGAGGACATGCAGCTGTGAGATCATTGGTTCCTCCAGGTGTGTTTCCACGGCTCCACTGAGCTATAATTCACTTTGTGTACAATTCATCCACCTACAGGGTGCACTTGAGCGGTTTTTAGCATGCGCACAGGGCTGTGTAACCATCTCCACGACCTAATTCCAGAGCATTTCATCACCGGAAAAAGAAACCCGTACCCTCAGCAGCCACGCCCCGTTTCCTCTTCCCCTCACCCCTGCGGAACCAGTCGTCTGCTTTCCGTCTCTATGGACCTTCCATACAAACATGGAGTCGTGTAAGCGGGTCGTACAAATCCCCATGAGTCCTTTCGTGCCTGGCTTCTTTCACTCAGCGCGGTGTTGAGGTTTATCTGTGTTGTGGCATGTGTCAGAACCGCTCCTTCCATTCCATGAATGTGCTGCTGGTGCTGTCCCACGTTCTGTTTAGCCGTCCATCAGCTGGTGGACATTCGCTTCTACTTTGGGGTCCTTATGAAGACGCTGTGGTGGACGTTCCTGTACAGGTTTTGTGGGGACCACAGCAATGAATGAAAGGGTTCAAGTTGTACTACGTCCTTGCCAGCACTTTGTTATTTTTTGGTTTTTATTTCATATTTCAGCCAATTTACTGGGTAAGTGTGTGCGTATGTCACAGTTTTCTCAAGATGTAGCCGATATACGACGAACTGCCATATATAAGGCATAATTTAGATGAGTTTTCCTCTTGAGAAATAAAAGAGTGGATTTTTGGGGTCTTTGCTTCGGCATCAGGATTTGAACCAGGGTCTGCCTTGTCCCAGGCCAGGTTGATTTCTGCTGGTGGGACCCACTGTCTTGGGAAGGAGAGGCTGGGGTGCCCCTGACAGGCCTCAGCTGTGACTTTCTCATCTGGGTCTCTCTGGGCAAAGGGCAGGTCTGTGGCACCGAGCCCCTACTGGTGCCCTGTTCCAGGCACCAGCGATGCAGCAGCACAGGCAGGCCAGTCCCTGTCTTCAGAGAGGGGGACATTCGAGGAACCCTTCCCAGAGATGCTGCAGGAGAGGAGTTCGCCAGACAAAGAGAAAGTCAGTGGGAGGAGGAAGCTGAAAGCAGAGGGAGGAGGAAGTGCAAAGGCCCTGAGGTAGGACCGCACTTGGTGTATTCAAGAAGAGACAAGGAAGTCAGTGTGGCTCAGGGGAGCAAGGCGGGCTGGAGGTGGGAGGTGGGGTGGGCGAGGTGGGCAGGGGCCCACCAGTCAGGTGTTTGCGTTTTATTATAAGCTGTAGGGAGCCACCAGGGGATTTTAGGCAGAGGAGTGACTTCCCTCTGGCTGTGTGTGGGAAACAGACCAAGGGAGCTGAAAGGAAGTGGGAGACAAGAGGGGAGCCACCTGCAGGCCGTGGCTTCCGCTGGAGAGTGGTAGGAGGAAGATGGGGGTTGGGGGGAGTGTGTGCACGGGCTGGGAGGTGGAGAATGATTGAATGGGAGGAAGGCCCCAGCACTCCTAGAGGTGGGCTTGAGCCATGGAAAGGGGCCTGGTGGATGCTGGTGCCAATGGACAAAACCGAGTCTCGGGAGAAGAGATAGCGAAGGAAATGATGAAACATACACCTTTATAACTCTCCTCTCTGGACCCTCCCAGGCCATCTCTACCAGCCCAGGCCTGGGGCCTGAGTCCTGAAGCCTCATGGCAGCAAGTGAGAGAACAGACTCAGGACCCTGTCTACCCCCACTCCTCCGCCCTCCACTGCCTCCCTGGCCCCACACCTTCCCCACCAGGGCCTCCTCCACCAGACTATGGCGAGTACCTGGGCAGAGCACCTGGCACAGTGCCTGGCGCATAGTAGGCACTCAGGAAACATCTGTTGAATTAAAGAAAGCTGTAGATGCCCTTGATGGAGGCGATGATACTCGGGAGCCTGGGCGAGCGTGGAGAAAGGGAAGACGAGTTCTCTCACTCACCGCTCCCGCTCCACCTCGGCCTGTGGGAGCACAGCGGCTTTCCAGGATCTTGGCTGAGGTGGAGCAACCAGTTCTGGAGCCAGGAATGAAGGTCATCGCAACAGCCCTCAGGAGGTGCGTACACTCTTACTATCACACGCCCGTTGTACAGAGGAAGAGACCAGCGTCACATAAGGAAGAGGCGTTTGCCCCAGGACCCCCGATGATAATGGCCTAGCAGGATTTGAACCTAGACCTGTCTGACTGCATTGTCCTTATGTAATCTTTTGTCCTCAAAGGGCTGTCTTTTTTTTTTTTTTAATCTTTATTGTTGAAAGTATTACACATGTTCCCTTTCCCCCCACACCTCCCATTGACTTCTTCTAGCCCAACCCCCTCAAAAGGCTTTTTAGAAAGATAAAAATGTAGGGACTCAAGGGGCAGGAAGGATTTCTGTGGGTGGAGGCCCTTCCAGACCACTTCAAGGCAAGTACAGCCCTGGCTCAGTGGGTCAGAGCAGCATCCCGATACCCCAAAGTTGTGGGTTTGACCCCCGGTCAGGGCACATACAAGAAGCAACCAATGAATGCATGAATAAGTAGAATAACAAACCCATTTCTTTCTCTATCAAAAAAGAAAGAGTAAATACAGATGTGCTAGCATCTGTGCCCAGTGGCCTCTGTGGGGGAGATCTGCAGGTGAGGCTCAGGGCAGGGGGAGGACAGACGTCACATTTCCTCTCTGAACTCTGGTTTGTTTTGTTTTTCTAACTTTTAACAAAGGTCTAACAATTGTACTGAGATGAGCGCATCAGAAGTGTCCAGGTCCATGCCTTTTTCCAAACTGAACCCACCTATGGAACCGGCAGGCAGGTCAGGAAACAAGAGACAATATTCCAGTCCGCAGAAGCCAGCTTCTTTTGCTCAGCACCATAATCCGTGGGTTGCACCCACATTGCGGAATGTGTCAATACTGTGTTCATTTTTATTTATTTTTATTTATTAAATACTAGGGGCCCGGTGCACAAAAATTTGTGCACTCGGGAGGTCCCTCAGCCTGGCCTGTGCCCTCTTGCATTCTGGGACCCCTCTGTGGATGTCCACCTGCTGGCATGCCTGGCCAGCCTGGGTGAGGGGCTGATGGCTGTTTGCAAGCTGGCCAAGCCCCCCAGTGTGGACCCTCACCCCATTGGGGTGTGGCCAGCCTGGGTGACAGGTTGAGGAGCATTTTCAGGCTGCCCACAGTCCCTTCAGGTTTTGGGTCCCTATTGGGGTACCTGGGCAGCCTGGGTGAGGGGCTGATGGCTGTTTGCAGGCTGGCCAAGCACCCCAGTGGGAACCCTCACCCCATTGGGGTCCCTCACCCCATTGGGGCGTGGGCAGCCTGGGTGAGGGGCTGATGGCTGTTTTCAGGCTTTCAGGCTGCCCACAGCTCCCATTGACTCAACGTCCCAGCAAGGCTGTCTGGAAGCAGGTTTCTGGGGTTTATTTATCTTCTATAATTGATACACTATTCCTTTAAGCTGAGGCCTAGGCAGGTAACGAAGCCTCCTGTCTGCTTCAGCTCCATGGTTTCTATAATTGAAAGAATGTTGCCTTAGTAGATGCGCCCAGCCGGCCTAGGCAGACAGTTTCCTCTATCACTGGTGCAATGGAAGCCTGCTGTTTGCTTCAGCTCCGTGGCTTCTATAATTGCAACAGTGTTGCCTGAGCCAAGAGAAGCCCAGCTGCGTAGGCAGACAGTTTACTCCTGGTGCAACAGAAGCCTGCTGTTTACTCCAGCTCTGTGACTGCCGGCCTCCATCTTGGCTGGGTTAATTTGCATACAGCTGCTCTGATTGGCTGGTAGGCATGGCTTAGGCATCCCATAGAAATGGTCAATTTCAATATTACTCTTTTATTAGATTAGATATTTTTATTGATTTCAGAGAGGAAGGGAGAGGGGCAGAGAAAGGGAAACATCACTGATGAGAGAGAATCATTGATGGGCTGCCTCCTGCACGCTCCACACAGGGAAACGAGCCTGCAGCTGAGCAATGTGCCCTGACCAGAATGGAACTGTGACCTGGTTCATAGGTTGATGCTTAACCACTGAGCCACGCCGGCTGGGGTATACTATGTTCATTTTAGTGCTGATTTCTATTCTACCATATGCAGGACTATTCCATGGTTGCTTATTCACTCAGCAGCTGATGGGCACTTAAGTTGTTTCTAGTTTTGTTTTTGTTTGTTGTGGGTTTTTTTTGCAACTATGAATAAAGCCTCCAGAAGCATCCATGTGGAGATTTTTGTGTGAATATATATTTGATTTTTTAAAATGTTTTTATTGATTTTAGAGAGAGAGGAAGGGAGAAGGAGAGAAACATTGATCGGCTGCCTCCTGGGGAAGATGCCTCCTCCACACCCCCTACTGGGGAGTGAGCTGAAACCCGGGCACATGCCTGACTTGGAACTGAGCTGGAGACCTCCTGATGCATCGGGTGATGCTCAACCAACTGAGCCACACTGGCCAGGTAAGTTTAACTCCTTCTGGGTAAATACCTAAGATGGGATTGTTGGGTTGTATAGGAAGTTTGTGTTTAATTTCATAACTAATTGCCCAGTTGTTTTCCAGGGCTCTGTGCCCATTTGCATCCCCACAGAAATGTCTGGAACTGTTCTAGTTGCTCCACATCTTGGTCAGCACTTGGTATCTTCGGTTTTTAGTTTTTATTTTAGCCATCCTAAGAGGTGAGGGGTGTGTATACACGCATACGCACAGGTATGTGTTAAATAGCTTTCTCAAAGACGTAAATGACATGCATAATTGACATACAATAAACTGCCATACATACATATCAAAATTTGATGAGTTTTGACACATGTATACACCTGTGAAACTAGCACAATTATGATAATTAAAATATCCATCTTCCTGGTGGCATAGGGTAGACACCGTATATGCAGCTGTGAACAACTATTTCAGAAAAACCACGAAAAGAACACACGGACACCACTCGCACCCACAGGACGGCTGGCTGAGTGAAAATCCTACAACTAGAGAAGAGTCTGAGACTCAGAGGAGTGGCGGAAGCAAAGTACAGAGGTACCGGAGGTCGCGGTTCTTTTCCAAAATGGAGAGAGCCACAAGCTCCCAGCGGCTCTGAACTCCAGTTCCAGGCGAGTTTCTGAGGTCCCACAGACACCCAGAGAAGGGGGACTGACTGGCACCAGGAGGAAATCCAAAGCGGGTTTCTCTCAGCGTTGCTTACAGCAATTACGTGGGACACAGAGACTTGGTGTCTCTCAGCGCAGGGCTGAGAAGCGCCATAGCTATTTGCTCCGCCCCGCCCGGCGAACTCCCCGAGGCCCCGCCCCTCCCAAGTGCGTCAGAGGCTTCTGCAGCAACACCTCCTTAAAGATACAGGAGCCAGCCTCACCCAGTGGCCAGAGAGGGACTAACCTAAACAAAACAGATCCACAAGGAACACACTCG
>PVJC01008485.1:0-48436 GCA_004026665.1 Murina feae
CACCACCACCACCACCACCACCACCACTTGTGCCTAGAATGGCTCAAATATGTGTCAGTTTCAAAGGACCAAAGTGATTCTAGGAAAAGCCAGGATAACAACCAGAACCTATAAAACCAGTAGGTCATGGAGTTACACTTCTCCCCAAAGAGACCCAGCCTTTCCTCCTGAATATGGTAAAAACTACATTATGATCATTTATTTTAAGGACAACCTTAAGTAAAAGTTTCATGCATTGGAATGGGTATTCCTACAATAATGAGTCCTGGGCTGAATTTTAGAGCCCTCTTTATGCGTTGTTAATAACAAATTGTTGTAAAAATACTTTGATGAGCCAGTCGTAGCGATGGTGGACTTAACTGTGTAAAAAAGAGTGCCTTAGCCTGGTGTCTGGCTATGCGAGCCCACCTATGCTAACATAATGGATTATGCATATTGTATCGAGTTAGAAAGGAAAGCCAGTGAAGTATTACAGCAATTTAAAGAATATATATCAGGGCTTGTTCAGCACAGATATTTAAAATTTAAACCTGTTTAAATATTCAACTGAAACTAAAATAAATTTCTGAAAAATGGAATTCAATAGAAAAGCTCCATTAAGAGTAAAAATGCTTCTCAAAACCTATTTGGTTCTAATAGAAACCCATCGAGTGAGGTTTTCATTGTTGCAGCACCAGCCAAGGGAAAAATTATACATCCATTTGGGTGGAAGAGAATCAATTGGACTCCTTGTGGCATGAGCTTCCCTCAGAAAGCTAAGGAAAGACGAGCCTGAGACCAGGCCATGTTTGTTTAAATGGTCTGGAGCTTTCTTAAATAGCATCTTCTCGTTTGTTCCCTTGCTTCAGTGAAACCTCATTTCACCCTCCGCATCAGATGTACTTCCTTAAAAAAAAAAAAAAGGCACCTTTTGCTGCAATATCAGGAGACTGACCAATTTGCCTCCTGGGAGCCAAGCTTTATTTCTCTGATAAACATCCTGCAGGATGTTTTTATTCAATTAATTGGAATGATTGCTTGCACAGAAATGTACTACTTTATCAAGGTCTGCTGGACTATCTGGCTTGGGCCGAGCTGCCATTTTATTCCTAAATTCTTCTGACTGCAAAAGCATGAGGATTCTGAAGCAATTAAAACCGTCAGTAAGAATGAGCCAGCTCGGTGACTGCACCTGAATAGCAAAGGTAAAGTAGATAGGGAGATGAATGTAGGGGTTAGTAAAAGGGAGCATTCCAGAGATGGAGAGAAAGCTGTTAGGAGGCATAAAGTGTAAGGTATTATGAGAAGAAATATAGGATAATATAAACAGTCTCTAATCCAGAGGACTGTAAATCCCTTTTTCCTTAATTGGTTTAGAAACTGTGGTCGGTAATGTGAGAAGGAGGACTCTGGCTGCCTTTCTTCTTTGCTGCCTGGAATCACATTAAGTGGAAAACAATAGGGCTGACAGCTCCCTTTCTGTGGGGCACTTAGAGCTAATCTGCTATAGAGACTAATACAATTACAAGGGATTAGAGAACTGCCAATGATACACAGATTGAGGAATTCTGGGTGGAGAGGGAGCTGGGCTCTTTCAAAGTAGGGTATGGAGGTTTAAGAGGGACAGTGACTCACGCCTACAGTGCTGCTAATTATTCTAAATCAAGGGTAAATCATCATGCTTTTGCAATTCACTCAGGATCTTGATTATGAACTCTAGTTCAAACAAAATGCTACTTTGAGATTTCCTCACTGGCGCTTTGCCTTATTTTGCTTATTTTTAGGATGTGTTTATTTATTTTTAGATTTCAGTAAATATTTATTCCCTTTGCCTTCTCCCAATTTGAGTAATGGCAAAAAGCCTTTTGAAATGCTAGCTTTATCATTGAGTTTAGAGATTTCCTTAAAGATTTATTATCAAATTTAGTGTGCCTTTCAACTTGTTCTCTCTGTGTGTTTCACTCCAATTTCTCAAGTTAGAGGGAGAACTTGTATTTAGGAATTTAGAAATCAGAACTGATCGGATAGTCATTTCCTGGTATTCATTTGCATTCCTTTAGTAAACTTGATGGATAACATTGATTTTTAACAAAATAATTGTGGAAATCTACCAGCACTAGTGAGCTATTTTAAGATTCCTTAAGTGTCTCAGGAAACCTGACATTAGTCTCATACACATTACATATGGGAGAGGTGAGATACTTATCAGATGAATACATGAGGACACAATACTTTTTTCTAAAATAAGCAATTATTTTCAAAAGCATCACCAATTTCCTCCTTGTGAGCTTTAAAATTTATATCCAATAAAATAAGTACTAGATATTAGCTATCTATTACTGTTTCTTAATCATTCAGCAAATAGTTCCAACTATGTTTATACCTATAACTTATAGTTGCACAGGGTCCCACCCTCAGAAATAGCAAATAGAACTAGTAAATATGACATGATTTACTCCTCAGCATGGTATAACAAAAATTTTCTAATTTAATTAAAATCTCTTTGTCCCAAGTTAAGTCCCCCTAGTGAGTGCTTTAGTGATTCTACTTTCTACATGTTCTATTCAAATGATCACTACATTTTGAGGAGCTTTCTCAAGCTCAGAGTATCTTTCGGGAGGTCCAGCAATGACAAAGAAATGCTGATCTAAAAATCCATCTATTCTTTTTGGTGATGGTACTTTCTTTAAAAGGCCCATGTTTTAATGCATATGTAACCATGTGGAATGGTAACTGAGTATTTACCTCAATGTGAGGCCCAAAGCGAATGAGTTTCTGGTGATTCTGCTCCAGGTATGGGAAGTAGGGGAGGAAAGAAGAGAAGTATCAGAATAGGTGAGGATATACATTAAGGATTTTACATATTAACTAATATAAATTTTAGGCACTTCTGAGAATGACATCAGAAAGATTGGTGTCATGATTAAACCATTGAAGTCCTTGGTTCTTATCAACTCCCCTTTTTATTTTTTTGCCTAAGTCAGTTTGGCTTGAGTATTCATGCAACCCGAAGAGTTCTGACTAGTCCTGTTGCACACTGTCTTCTCCAGAGCAGATTCTGAGACAGGGTAATGGGTGCAGGATGTTTACTGGGTATTAACATCTGTGAAGGGAAGAGGGAAGAAGCAGGGCTGGGCAGAAGAAGGGGTCAAACTTTCGCTTCTCACAGGCCCAGCAAAGCCTCAGCCAAACTGAGGCTCTGGACTGAATATTGCTCATCTGATGTATCCATGTGGGGCCAAGGCAGTCAGGCCTTTATAGCATGACAGGAAAGGTGTGGCTCTGAGTGAGGCAGCTCTCTGTAGCTGAAGCAGATGCTGAAGGACTTGATAGTCCAAAGTTGTCTGCTGACCACTCTCCTGGTAGCTAGGTGGCAAGTCCTTCTTTGGAGAGATCACCGGGGCCACATCTCAGCTTGACTTCTTCAGAAAGCAGAACCCAAGACAAAGCTTATATGCATGATTTTATTAAGAAGTGCAAAGCTAGGGAAGCAGAAATGAAAGGAGGGATGAGCCAAGAAAGGAAGGCTAGCCAATAACAAGGGTGTTAAGGAGCTGTTCTCTACTTGGTACTCAGTACAACTGATGCCCCATCTGTGATTGTGTTCTGCGGCTTTCAGTCCTGGGGGAGAAAGGAAGAAGAGCATCCACAGGTGGCCTTCTCCTTTGAAAGGAGGAAGGGGCATTTAGTGTCTCTGATGTGGTATAAAGGTGTGAATTCCAGGTTCTGGGAATACTGAAAGATAATATTTACACTCATCTACCCCGCAAGTTGGGAAGAAGGGATCCATACCGAAAATAAAGAGACATTATCAATGGAGCAGGCAATCAGTGTAAAATATTGGTGCCAACAATATGTGCTGTGACACCTCTGAAAAGCAATAGGTGTGAGAGACTGGAGTAGCCAGATAAGTCTTTACGTAGAGATGGGACTGGAACAGGACCTTAAAGTTAAGACATTCCTAATTGAAGAGAAAATGAGCAAATGCACAAGAAACAAGCAGACGACCTCTTAAAATAGCAAATGGTTGGGAAGACTGAAGGTTCCTAGCAAAGAACTAGTTCTGAGAAAGAGAAAATGGGCAAAAAGCAGGGAAAAGGGGGACAGGAGATGGATATTATCATATGTACAAAAGCCAATATTATTTTAGGAGTATGAGGTTAAATTCTTTTTCCAAAGGTATCTCCTTAGCCATTCTCAAGTACCAGTGGTGTTGAATTGCCAAGTGCATATTCTATGTGTACACATTCTATATCTATACATTGTGTATGGGACTGTTTGTAATGTAGGTTTGGGAAGTGCTTAACTTCAGTGTGGTCAGCAATGACCACACATGTTTTTGCCCTTTTAAGCAACTTAAACCTTATAATTTGCTGAAAAATCTATCTGGCTTGCCAACATTCAAGCAAAAGAAGCAAGTATTAGAAACTCACACAGTCTTGCCAGCTGTGAGAGATATCCCAGTCATGCTTTTCATGTTTCTTCACATGTGCTCGTCATATTTCTTGCTCATATGTAGCAATTATATTGAATAAAACACATAAAAGTGGGACCCTTAAGGACGATGCTTACTCAGGAAATTGGGAGTTATAGATTCCAGATCTGGCCTCTGGTTCCTGCCAGAAACTGCACACCTGTAGGTGGGGAAGTTCTGTGTTTTCATGAAGTGCATGAAAAAGGTTAAGGGAAAAAGATCATCATTTTCAGGATGATTTCTTTTCCTTTCGAGTACTCACTGTGGGTGCGTGCACATCTTTATTGGAGATGATCTTGCTAGTTTGTGTGGAAACCTTGGTGCAGTGACGGATGGTTTGGGGAAATTATGAATATGGGAGTGATTTGAGCACCTCTCAAGTGGACACTGGTTGAGTGAGCATAAGGTTAAATTCAGGGATCCTAAGTCTACTCATCAAAAAAAAATTCAGAATGAGACGTGTTTACTTTGTCGCAGAATAAAGTGATTGTTTGGGCATCTCTGCTATGTGGTATTCACAGCTGTAGCAGATGGAGCCCTGCTCAGGCCATGTCATGCTGTTCTCTGATATAGCCCCAGCACCTGGTCATGATTTGTTTATTATTTGTTTAAGGAAGCAAAGAAACAGGCCCTCCACTTCCAGGCAGTGGAGAAAGGCACCCCCTTCTTATTTTTGTAAAGCTCCAGAGGGAAACCGTTCTCCTGCATAGAGCTATCAAATCCCAATTTGAAGACCCCCACCCCCACCAACTATGTCATCAGAGGCTGTGTCCTTGTTTTGTAAATCACCTTCCTGAGGCAGGGTCAATATTATTAGTCCCAGTTTGCACATTTTGCACAGTGGATCAATTTTCAATTCCCAACAACTGAACTTCCCAAATTTTTATATGTTGAAACCCAACTCCAATCATATGGGCATAAAAAATATGCACACCCACCAGAGCATTGTTAGGTTTCAGGAAAAAAATTTATTTAACCTCAAAGTATGTTCTCTAGTAGCCTAATTGTGAAAATACGCATTGTGTGTGGGCCTCTTTTACATATTTAAATATGGAAGAATGTCAGACGTCTCCAGATTTTTATCCAGTCAAATATCAAGTATAATAAAGGAAATGCAACTTTTGCAGTGTGACTTATACATGCTTATATACCCTTCATTTGAGTCCAGATGACATGCAGACAGTTATAGTTACACAACCAGGAGAATAAAATTTGAAAGTGCAGTAAAACAAGACATGCATTTTAAATAGGCTTTAGAAACAGAACTGGGGAATCGTCAGGAGTCCATAGTCACTAATGTCTTGGTTATTTTGCTAGTTGGCCACTCAGATGGAGACCTGGCAGGCAGGAGATTAAATTCCAGCTGATGGGCACGGGAAATGTGATGGCTTCCTAGGAAAGACTGAGATACAGCTACACAGTGATCCGGGCTGGCCATAAAGACCACAATAAAGCCAACATGAGAAATTGCTCCTGCCTATGTGAGGGATCCTTCTTTTTTTTTTACCTTTAAAAGAAGAACTATTTTACAACTTGGCTTAGATCATTGATCGTAGTCTTTTCTATTTCAAATATCTCCAAGCGGTGTTCTGTGTCAAACTTACAAAAGACAGCACAGCCAGCATGACTCAGTGGTTGAGTATCAACCTATGAACCAGGAGATCACTGTTCAGTTCCCAGTCAGGGCACATGCCCGGACTGCAGGCTCGTTACCCACTGTGGAAGCAGCCAATCAATGATTCTTTCTTATCAATAAAAAAATACATATTTTTTAAAAAAAAAAAACTTACAAAAGATACATTTATTTCCACAAAATATTGGAAGATTGAGTGACCATTTGATCATCAGTGCCTCTCACTTCCAATATAACTCTCTTGGGCATGCATTATAGAAGCCACTTTAAGTCCCCAAGTGATGTGTGGGAAAGAGAGACGGTTAAAGAGTATTCCTTGGCTGATGGCTAGTTGGTGTTGTTGACCATCTAGCAGTTCTTCTCCCTTGTCTTAGAAGAATGTGGCTTTTCAGTTGGAAATGTGGTTTGAGTGGAAATAAACTGGCTCTCCATCCAACCCCAACCACAGGGAAATCATGTGACCCAAGCTGGGCCAATCAGAGTCCTCTTAAAGACTTTTCCATGAGCACTTTAAGGGGAGATTGGTTCATTCCAATAGTGTTACTAAGCTGAGAGGATATGGGCTTAGGGCTGCTTGCAGACATTTTTAATAAGCACATGGAGAAAAACATTCTAAAAGCTAAAGCCAAGCAGAGCTGAGCTCAGAGATGGAGAAGAACCAAACTTATTACCTAATTTGAGTCTAGATCCAGTCATGCTTGATTCCAGTAATAAACCTCATTTTACTTTTGTGGGCAAGTAAACATCCTTTTTTTCTTGATGGAGTTTTAGCTCAGTTTCTTCTATTACTTTTCATTCTCTCCCAAACCCCAATACACTTGCAGTTTATAAGGAGACAACATATAATGTCTATATTTACCAGCCTTCCTTACAGCCTAGGTTGTGATTATGTGACTAGTTCTTGCCAATATACTGTGAGTGAAAGTGTTCAAATGCAGACACCTCTTTCAGTCTCTCTTCCATTTTTGTGGAGACTCTAATGTCATATCTATAAGATCATGTGGCTAGAAGATGACAGAGCCTGCATTAGCCAGGCTCACTTAGCTTGTGTAGAGCAGAGTCCCTGCTAACCTTTCCTGTGGTAAGCCACTAGGATTTCAGGAATAATTTGTTACAGGCACACAGGGGCTTGTGATAGAAATTAAGTTCAGCCTTGGAAAAATTAATATTTTCCTTTGTTCTGTGAGTTTGAGGCTAAGATCTATATCCATCAATTAGTATTTTGTAATGCCTCTTTCTAGCATAAAAAGTAGAGGGAGGAGATGTCAAAAAGAGATTACAGAGACAAGAATAGGGAGACACTGAGCATAGGAGGCCTCTTCATTATTGTGCCTAGAGAGTGGGAGATACCCTGACCTCAAAGCATACCGACTGTGAGTCAAGCCTTTTACCTGCATTATATCACTCCATCTTCACCAAGAAAGTATGAAATAATATGATTTTCATTTTATTGACAATGAAACTGAATTCCAGAGACATTAAGTAGAGCCACAGATTCCTGGCTAGAAAGGCAGCTTTGAGCCCTATCTGTCCAGCTGCATATTCTAGCCCAAATTATTCTGTATTACTATTAATAGTAGTATAAATATTATTTGCAGATAATTCTTTCCAGATGCATTCAAAACACAAGTCTCTTTCATCCACCCTTCAACACAGAGCAAGCAAGATCCAGCCATGTCTGGTTTGAGTCCAGGGGTTCCCATGCCAGCATTGCAGGAACAATATGCATGCCTCCCCTGCCCCTGGATTACCCTGTGCCAGTCATTTTCTTCAACACTCAACCTGTCCTTCTTAGCTTAATCAATTTTGCTCTTGGACAGACAGCCAATTCAAATTCCATAATCCCTTGTTGAGGGATTATGTGGTTCCTCATAGTCTCCAGGCTATTTCTCTTTGCCTTGACAAATTTCCTGAATGGTTGGTCACCATTTCTAACTAATTTGTCACCCAATGTCCTCCCTTCAGATTAAACTACAAATTCCCTAATCTAGATCCAATTATTTTTTCTTGCCCTTATGAAGGACTGTCTTGTCATTCTCATCTCTTTGCAACACTAGCTTTCTTTAAAAAAAATATTTATAAAAGATCATCTGCTGGGTTCCTAGGATTTAAATTTCAATTCACAGTAATTTGGTAAAGAAGATTATTTCTTCTCAACTTGTAACTTATCTTTGGCTCAAAAAGCATCTCTTACTCTAAATTCCATGCATTTATACCAAATATACATTCTAACCCAAATTATTGTTATCCAAAATATAAAATATAAAATAAAAAAAACCCCTCATCATTGCAGGATTCCCCAAAACTAGACACGAAACACAAGAATATACCTGGAAGTTTCAAAGGGAATCAGTGAGCCTCCAATAATAAAGGATCAGGAAAAAACTATCCAAGTACTTCATTGCTATAAGTTAAAAATGAAACAAAACCTTGTAGAATATTCCATAATTGTTTCAGAAGAAAACCTGGGGAAGAGACTGGGATTAATTTTCTGAAGTCCCATTAAAGGATACTAATGGTCATGAGTGTCAGGGTGTTCATGCAGTCACACTTAAGTAATGTCATTGTTGCTGTAGCACAATTAGGCCTCCTGATGGCCTCTCACTTAGCAGTATTTATGAAGGCTCAGGCTGCACATGATGAGCCAAATCTGGCCTTTTTCCCACCAGTGACTAAAATAATGCATAAAAGCCCATTTAGTGCATCCCTGTGAACATCAGGTTGTCATGAACGCATCCCTGAGACAGTGAATTCTATAAGCACTAATGGGTTTTATTCAACAAACATCCGTTTTGTAGTCAGACAACTTTTGCCACTGACACCTGCCAATTTACAGCCTAAGGGAAAAAATCATTGAACTTATAGAGTTGTCATTTTGGAAATGAATATGGCTCATTATCTTTATTTATATCTTTCTGACTGCTCTAAAGTATCAATCTAGAAGACCTAGGAAGCGTTTTGTGGAAAAATTGTTTTTCAATCAAAATCAAACACTGTACTTTTCCAGCTAACAATAGGTTCTATTCTGCCTTAAGTTATTAATTTTATTGAAATTGGAAAGTAGGCAGAGGAGTCTGCCATTTGAAATTGCAACACCAAAAAGTTTTATGTAGTATTGTCCCTATCCCTTCATATGAAACCATACTTTATACATCTAAACTCCTGTAGAAACTGGCTTTTGTTTATTTATTTAAGGAGAATTCTTGTGAATTTCATAGGGGGAAAAAACAAACATTCAAGCATTGGCAGAGTACATTATATTATACAGTTTTACTTGGAGCTCTTTCAATGATTTCAATTTAATGCTAAGTAGTCCAGATTTTGAGTAGTAAAAATATTATGTGCACTTCATCTGTTTGTTTAAAATGGGTGCTCTAAACAAAAGCTACACTTTGTTGAACGTTATCAGTGTCAGTGGGTGTGAACGTGTGCATTTACATAACACAGAATGGAGGGGGGTGTGGGGAGGGGAGGGGAGGCAGAAAAGACCCCCCATCCCCATCCCACCCAGAGTGAAGGTACAGCTGAATTCCCACTGGCTCCTTGTTCAGCTTCCATGCAGGCCATGACAGGAGTAAGGACACATTTCTGAGCAAAGGTCCTTGGAAGAGAGCACAATGTGACTGCCATTTAAACCGCGGACACTCAGGGTTGTGAACAACTGCTTGCTCTTTCACTCTTCCAGGAGAGTTTGTTCTGTGGTCTGCAAGTTCCTTCCTCCAAAATGTATTCCTATTTGAAAAGCAGAGAGGACTTCCACTACTTTAAAGCAACTTTCTCTGAGAGAGAAAAGTCTATAAATGTCCATCATAGGAATCACATGAATTCAATCGGTTAGATCCTGCTGTGATTGTTCGAAAACTTACTATTTCAGAGATTCGAATTCTGCTTTTCCTCAGGAAATCCATATTAAAATACCCTATATAATAAAAAGCTAATATGCAAATAAACTGAACAGCAGAATGACCATTCACTATGATGCTCACTTGCCACCAGGGGGCAGATGCTCAATGCAGGAGCTGCCTCCTGGTGGTCAGTGCGCTCCCATAGGGGGAGCACTGCTCAGCCAGAAGCCAGGCTGGTGAGTGCAGCAGCGGTGGCCGGAGCCTCTCCTGCCTCTGTGGCAGTGCTAAGGATGTCTGACTACTGGCTTAGGCCCACTGGGGGAGCAAGCCTAAGCTGTCAGTCAGACATCTTCCAATGGCTCCTGGACTGCAAGAGGGCGCAGGCCAGGCTGAGGGACCCCCACCCGCAAGTGCATAAATTTCATGCACCAGGCCTCTAGTATTTTATATTTGCATCCAGGAAATATTTAGGAACCATCAATCCTCAAGTTTGTTGTAGGTTTGTGTGTTTGTTTTTGTTTTGTTTTTGTTTTTTTGAGACAAAAGAATAAAATTTAGTATGTTTCCACAATTGACTTTTCAATCTCACTGGAAAGATATCACCCACAGCAGTGATATATTCGTGTACAAGGCACATGTATTATATTGTTATTGAAAAGATACACCAAAAATATGAATTGATTTTGGGAACAAAAGTATACATATTCCTTTACCCCCCTGGCACAACCTTTTCTATTTGACTATTTCTATCTTGCCATATGTGGTCATGTACAGGAAAGCAATATGTAGAAACAGTATGTTTCAAGACCACCATTACGACCCCACAGTTTGTTTTCTGCTCCTCACATGATGTAGGAAAGTGGTACTCGATATATTTAGATGTTCATGAACACATTTTTATAATTTCAGCCATTGAGCAGTTAAAAAACTTATGTCTTTCTATGCCTGTCACTTTGTCACTCAGGTCTCAGCTCAAATGTTGCCTCTTGAGAGAGACCATTCTTGACAACCCAATTTAATGCAGCACTCTAACCTGTCATGGTCATATTATACTGTTTAATTTTCTTCACAGTCCTTATTTCAATATGAAATTCTTTTTCCCATTTACTTGTTTGCTTGTGGTTCTCTTCTGGCCCACATTAGGAAATAAACGACATTAGAGCAAGAAGCTTATCTACTTTTACAGCTACACCAAGTGCCTAGAATAGGATCTATCCTATAGTGAGGTTTCCTTTTATATTTGGGACTGAATTAACAAAATACAAACTATCAGTCTTCTGTCTAATTCACAACGAATATTACTTAGAAAAAAAAACCACAAAACAAAATTGACAATGACTACAAATTGCACCTGGTAAAATTTACTATAAATGAAAAGTTGACTAAAGAACCAATCTTGTTCAGTAACATGAAAAATGCAAAAATTAATCTGAAAAGTAAAAGTTGTTGAAATAATCAACACAAATAAAACACAGAATGGCTAAAACTGCATATGGAAAAATTTGCCCTTGCCTAAAAAGTGACTGAAGAACCAAATCTTCCAAACAAATTTTATATCTGGAAAATTTGACTGTGGACAATTATATTTGGTCAAAGTAAGACTCATAAAAGAAAACTCATAATAGCAGAAGATATAATAGGTAACTCTTGATATGTATGGGAGGAAAAAACCCTGAAGGATAAATCAAATCTTCATCATAAAATTCATGAGAAGGAATTGATTCTGAGCAAAGTAATTTTAGTTAAGTGAAAATGGAAAAAATAGAAACTCTTTAAATGGTTTATATTAAAAAAATTGATCAAATAATGAAATTGGTTCAATGTAGTTTAATTCAAAAAATATTTCTTGGTAATGGTGATATAACTCTGATTTAAATGATTGTGTTAATAAATATGGAATCAATATATTCTTATGATCAAAATGGTAGGCTAACAACTTCCTACAATTTGGATCTCTCTCTCTCTCTCTCTCTCGATCCAGAGCTTATCTTCTCCCCTTCTGTTCTGGCCCTTAATTCCGACTTCCCCTTCTATGACGGCTTCCTTGGTTCTGTACATCTGGGAAATGCTCAGAGCCTTGAGCTCTGCCTCCTCCTCAGCTTGGCATTGAGAAGACTGGGCAACAGCTAGCCAGGTCTCTCAAGACCCAGGAAAGGATAGAGTCAGGAGCACAGATGGAGAATTCTGCTTTTGCAAAGAAGGGAGAATGGACATATTTCTTCTAGACAAGCTAGAAGGAAGAAATCAGTGGATCTATTTCTGCAAAGATGGACTTGGGGAAAGAGGTAGTTGGAGTAAAGGAAAGGGTAAAAAAAGGAATTTTTGAGGGTTGTGGGGGAGATGGCCTCAATCTCTTCAGAAAAGTAGAAATCAAGGCCATCTACTGCTAAGAAGGCTAAAAAAATGTACACATAAGGAGTATCTTAGTTTCCCAAGGCTGCTGCAATAAATTATATTCTACAAACCAGCTAGCTTAATACAACACACTTATTCTCTCACAGTTCTGGAAGACAGAAGTCCAGAATCCAGGGTGGTTAGGGCTGGCTGCATTTCCTCTCAATGTCCTAGGCAGATCCATCCTCCCCTCTTCCAGCTTTGGGTGGCTGTTGGCATTCCTTACATGTTGCTGTATTGTTCCAATCTCAGCCTCTGGCCTCACATGGCCTCCTTCTCTCTGTGTGTGTTTAATCTCCCTCTGTTTCATTTGTAACTGGATTTGGGGCCCACCTGGATCATCCAGGATGATCTCATCTCAAGAACCTTAATCTAATTACGCTTTCCCCCCAAAATAAGGGGACAGTCACAGACTTTGGGATTCGAGGTGTGCATATCGTTTTTGAGGACCCCAATTCAACCCGTTCTAAGGGCGAGGAAAAGGTTTGGGATAGCTGCTATAGAAAGGCAGCCTTAGAGCATGGAACAGGAGAATAAAAATGATTAACAAAAAGGGACGATGTCCAAGTTAGAGTTGGACACGTGAATTTTTCACAGGCCAAGACTGCAAGGATTCCAGCAAGCAGATAGCAGCGGTAACTCAGAATAGCGTGTTTATAGGTGGGTTTAACAGAGGGTTAAGATCAAAGATCTGCCCTTCCCCACTTCCATCTGCAGAAAGTAACATGTCTTTTATTTGAGTGAAATAATGCACATTGAATTATCTTGCAAACTGTAAATCACTTAGCAAAATAAAGAGGCATAATTTCTACTTGTTCCCCCCACTAATCCTTATATCCCAGATATATTCTTGCTATCAAACTCTACTTTCCTTTCTACCTCTCCCAAATCTCACATAAATAAAACTTTAAACAAAATATCTACTCCATTATACCCAAGCATTTCCTTTTCATGAATGATGGCTGCAATGACCATAGGACTAAGCACACTAGTCACTGATAAATAGTCCCAACCTCTCCTGGCTCTAGCATTCTGGTGGCAAAGAATCTGTCTGTATCACAAGGTTCTCAGAGAAAAGCATTATAGACTTCTCATTCATTGGTGGGAGCAGAAATATCTCAGAAACCAAGCCTGTAGGTCACATTTCCAGGGCAACGCTCAATAGTTCCACTGGAAGGCTGGAAGGCTTGCTGGGAGGTAAAAAAGCACAGGTTACTTCACAAGCTGCTAGATCTGTGATTTTTAAAGTTCATTTTTCCTCTTTATCTTTTTTTCTGCCTTCTTTTAAAAAAAAGCAGCAGAGCTCTCTCCTCAAACAAAAATTTATATCAAACAGATAAAAGTGGAGCTGCCATGACTGCGTGGGGGAGGGGAACTCAGAACTGCCACGTGTGCCAGTGGCTTCCCAGCCCTAGTGTGTTCCCACAGGCCCCTCCTCCAATGTCCCCTGAGCACTTCCAAGGAACAATTTCTGAGCAGCTACACTAGACAGTGTGGAGTAGGCTTAAGGGTGCAGAGAAGAAAAGCAGTCTTCTGGTCCAGAGAGCCCCCTAAATTAGATAACATCTAGGCTAATTCTGTCCTTTTGGGTCAGTTCTGGAAATATTCAGCAGCGACAAACTCAAGTTCAATCACTTTTCCCAACAGAAACATCTTTCTTTCTTCTCTCTGTGAACTTGGCAAAAGCATCATTAAAAAAATATCTCATAGAGAAGTTTCCAAGATAAACGGTTCTATTTTCATTAGTGTTGATGCCTCGCCGTTTTGGAGAATGCTTACAGGTCCAAGTAAGGCCTCAGAAGAATGGGTGCATGTGAGGCCAGGCTCCATTGTATATTGATGGCCCCATCTCCATGAAGCTGCTTTCTGAAGAGCATCCTTTTCTCCTTCCCCCCTCATCTCTTCAAGATCGTTTTCTTTAAAAAATTTCTTTCTTCTAATCTGAGGATACACATACATATATATATTACTTTATGCCTTTACGTCTATTTCTTAGCCATCTGACATGCTCAAAATAGCACAACCCTTATAAAATCTGTTTTTACTACACTGCAATTGGTGATTCTTCCTGCTTGAATAAACTTGCACACATTAAAAACTTTAATAGAGGAGTGAGGATTGCAAGTAGGTGTTAATAGGGCAGGCGGCCTCTAAAATGAGCCAAGTACATAGTTATTTGGCAGAAGAAAAAAATAGTTCACTAACTTGAAATTATAAGTTAAGTAACCAATGAAGCTAGATTCAAATGCCATTATTTGAGAAAAGTATGCAGTAAAGTCCCTTAATACAAATCAACAAACACTCATCCAGTACCTTCTATGTGAAAAAAACATTGTGCCCAGACTCAGTTATGGAGGAAAGTGGAGACGAGAATATAAAGGTAATTAAGACAATTTCTTTTTACAAGGAAATGACCGTCTCACTGGAAGGATTAGTCAACGGATTGTAAAGTGACACAAAGAAGTTATTTCAGCTAGATTTTGACTAGTGCGGAGCAGTCATCTGGATATGAAGGGTGGCTATTAATGAGAACGGAAGGGGGAGATGTTCAAAACTTGTCACAGAGGCTACAGGCGGTGAGGGAGAAAGATAAATCAAAGATAATGTCATGGTTTAAAGCCTATATTAGTAAGAGAGTCGAGTATTATTAGAAAGGGAGGCAAGAAGAGCTGTAAAGTTAAGTTTTGCTTTGGATGGGAAAAGCTCAAGTGTTAAGAGAGCAATATAGACCCAGGTACTGATAATCAAAACATTCAATAAATGGAGTCTTGAGTTCACCCAAATCATCTCACACTATGACTCACAAAAAAGATGAAATCCTCAAAAACCAAAAGACAAAGCAACACACCAACAATAATAAATCAAGGATAGAGACAGAAAGGGAGAGAAGATAAAGCAGTGGGGAAAGACACAGTTTCAAAAGATCCCACTGCTACAAAAAGGAGGAGGCAAAGGAGGAAGACTGAGATGTTATTAGAATCAGTAATTCGAAGGCCATGGGGACTTCAGTGAGAGCTGTTTCAAGAGGATGCTAATTTTTATCACCTTGTTGCCCCTGTTTATTGGTAATGTCTACTACCTCATCACTGGAGTTTGCAGTAGCTTTAACTTGGTTTCCTGGCTTCTCTTTATGCAACTTTCCAGTTCCCTCTGCTAACTGCTTCCTTATTTCCTCAGAATTTTTCAATTCAAATACCTCAAGGAAAGAATTCACGAGTTCTAGAAGTTCATCTTGATTATGTGCAGGCAATACAAGTTGTTGGTCATCTCATGGGTCAATGCCCTCTTCTGATCCAATTGTCTGTAACTAGGCAATGACACCTATGGCCAGTGTAGGGCTGTCCCTTCAGCATGAGCTGGGATGACCTTAGCACCAAAGGTGACATGTTCAGTGTACTATGTCCACAATATAGCACTCTGTGTCAAAAATATAAGGGATTCAAACTCTAAATGGTTCCTAAAGTTTTAAATAATACTTACCTGGGAAGAAAAGCTCTTTTTACACCAGCATTCTAATTAGTTCATAGGCCAACATTAATAACACCTTGTATCTGCATAGCACTTTAAACTTTTCAAATGCCTCCGTGACATGTTTTTCTAATGGGGTTCCAGAGACAGAATAGTAGGCATAAACATGCTCTACAAATGCAAATGAAATGGTAGAAAAGCATATGATGACTGGGTCTAATGAATGCCCCATAGCAAATTGTCAAAGTTTTAGGTGCTTAACAAAACAACAAAATCTATCAACTTCCTTAATGCTCTATTTTCAATGACTCTTCGAGCAATTCTGCCAGTGGGTGACAGCAATTATGAATTTGCAGGACCAAATTGTTACTACAGAAACTGACATCAGATCATAAGGATCCACGCCCTTCCTCTGGATTTGGTGCCTTAGACATAACGTTGAAAGTGGGAAGAAATTCCAGGCCCATGCACAACAAATGGATCCAATTCAAAGCATAGCAGGTCTTCGAAGGTCCACACTAGCAATGAGAAAACTGAGGCGTCATTAATTAATCGAGGCCATACCACTGCTTCTGGGCAGCAGTGGTACACAACTTCCTATCCCCTTCGTCTCAGCCTGTAAGTCTTCTTCCCAACACTTCATCCCTGGGTAAGAAATGTGATGTAAGAAGACAGAGCAAGAAGAACGGAAAGAAAAAAATATTTCAACTTCTGATCCATACCATCTTCTTCATTGTATTAACTGTTACTGCTTGGCCCCCAATTATTTAAGCTGGAAACATTTTCTCTTTTTCCCCATCCATACACCAACTATCCTATATAATAAAAGGCTAATATGCAAATCACCTGACAGTGGAAGAACCAGTCGCTATTACACACACTGACCACCAGGGAGAAGACACTCAATGCAGGAGCTTCCCCCCTGGTGGTTAGTGGGCTTCCACAGGGGTAGCGCCTCTCAGCCAGAAGTTGAGCTCACAGCCATTGAGTGCAAGGGTGGTGGTGGGATCCTTTCCTGTCTCTAAGGCACCACTAAGGACCCTTTGGGAGACATCTGCCAAGGAGTCTCTAATTCCAAGAGGGCACAGGCCAGGCTGAGGGACCCCTCAACCCCCCCCACCCAGTGCACAAATGTTGTGCACTGAGCCTCTAGTATCCAATAAGTCACTAAGTTCTGTCAACTGAGCTCCAAAATATACCTGGAAAACATGCCCTCTTCCCTGTCCTCACTATCTCTACCTTAGTCCACGCCATCATGATCTCTCACTTGTAAAAGCGTCTTATTGGTCTCCCTCCTCCCGTGCTAGCCTACCTACATCCATATTAACAGACTGGCTGGAGTAATATTTTTAAACAAAAATCATATCTTGTTTTTTCCCCTATGTCAAATTCTTTACTGGCTTCTAATTTCAGTTCGAGTAAAATCTAAACACGGTACTCAGACTCCGCATGATCTTGGCCACTATGCCAAGATCACTCACTCTCCCCATCACTGACAACTCCAGGCACGGCAGCCTTCTGACAATCGCTAGGATGTGCCAGATTCATCCTGCCTCATGACCATCATGCAGTTTCTTCCATCTGCCTGGATTGTGCTTCCCCAGCTCCTTGCCTGTCTGGCTCCCACTCAACCTTCAAATCTCACCCTCATGGGAGGCCTCTTCATAGCAATCCAATTCACGTAGCCACTTACTCCCTTGCCCAACCCCAATTATCCTTAACTACCTGACTGTTTATTTCTTTCCTAGAGTTCATCACAATCTATATACCTTTTAACTGTATGTAGTTATTTATTGTCTTTCTTCTTTGTTGCAGTATAACTTCCACTAGAGCAGGAATCTTATTTATATTATTTTCCGACGCAGCCTCAGAGCCACCAAGCCCAACGCCTGGCGTACAGCTTATCCTGTCAATTGCACCTCTGAAACACATCTTCAGTGCACACTCGGTCTTCCCTGTCTCCACCGTCACCATCCTGGTCCAAACTACCATTAGCTTTGCCCTGGACTAATGCAATTGACCTTCCTGCTTCAGCTCTAGCCCAGCACTTAATAAATATTTGTGACGGAATGAATAAGCATGTTGTTGTGGGAACAATAATAATATCTAAAAGAGATGGATATCCGGACCCTGCAGGGAAATCACTCCGTTTTTTTTTCCAGGCCCTGAAAGAACATCAAACAATTCTCACCAGCTTTTGCTACTGAGTGATAGCTGCTGAGTGAATAATATGAGGCATCTTATTCAAGCTCAGGCACAACTCAGCTGAAGAGCAGCATGGGAAACAGAGAGCATTCGACTTTCTGCGAATTACTCTTCTCATCACATATATGGGGCTTCTAGGCTCCAAAGTAAGAGGCATATGAAAACAAACAATAAAAACCCCACAAATGCCTAGTATCTCAACCACAAACTCCCACAGGGGAAAGAGTAACTTAAAAAGACCTCCATAATCCTAACTCTGTCTGTCACCAAATAAATAAACAAATAAACAAACAAATAAATAATCTGGAGACATTTCTCTAATATTTATATGTATGACATTGCGGGGGGAGGGGGTATGGGTCCCAGGCAGAAAGTAGAAGCACAGTTAACTAAAAAGACAGCTTAAAAGCTTTCATTACACCTTTGAACTGGTAACAAGAGAACTATAGTTCCTGATACCGTTGTCCCACTGGCAGCCCCAGAAAGGCTTCTTTGCTAAGAGGGGGGAGACTGGAAGAAAGGAAGGATGCAAGGCCCAGATCAGGATGCCTTTTCAGTCATGCCAGGCCTGTTCTACAGTCGTAATGTGGATTCCACCAATTGTAAGACACCCAGGCACCCCCCGTCATGCGTGCTCACACAGAAAGTGCAATGTGTGTACATATGGACTGCGGCAGCTGGCGGTGCTGGAGGCTGAGGGTGCCTGAAACGGGTGAGCTAGGGCAAGAAGCACCTGCTACTTGCCTCATTTGAAGTGACTTGGAGGGGAAAATCATCCCGAGATGACAGAAACAATTATGGGAGTTTGCCTAGAACTGACAAAAATGCATTTGACTGGCACAAAGCAATGAAGGCTGCCCCTTTCCATGCTGGCACAAGGCAATAACCCCAGGTTAAACACTCGACAGATTTCATGGCGAATATTAGCATCCTCTTGATAGGCACCTTTCTCTTCTCCCCACCTCCCATGTTAATCCATCACTGAGGCTAGAATATGTCCTGATGGAATATTCTAGATACCACCAGTTTCATTTGGGTTCTCTCCCCATCCCCCGTGTTGATTTGTAGGCTGGCGGTGACCTGAAATCCACCCTCCTGGTGAAACCTCAGAGCTTAATCCACTAAGTCGGTCTGGCTTTGAGCCCCAGAGAAAATGGGATTTCTATAAAATGTTCGCTTTAAAGAGAGATTTGCTCCCTTCACAGCTCCTTTTCTGCGTCACACGCCATTAACTCACAAAACGCTGGCTATCGTCTGAGGCAGAGCTCAGGCTGGTTATGCATAAAAGGGCAAACTCCTGCATTTTCAATGTCTCTTAATGAGGCTCCATTCCGTTCACACATGCTGAGCTTCTCTGCCTTGGAATCTGTATCACAACACATGCCCGTTTGCTCACTTTCTTGCCTCTTACTGGTGTCATCATTTGACATGGTGACAAAAACATGGAGATGCCATTGTGATTTTGACACTCCATTTCTCCATGTTAGAGAATCTTCAGGAAGGCTCCCCATACAGCCCAGCACAAATGGACAAACCCAAAAGAATCAAGTTACAGTTAGAACCAAAAATGCAGTTCAGTAAAGCGATTGGATACTAACAACTTTAATGGTAATTGTTCACGTTTATTTGTTCAGTGTTTGCAATGTATTGGATACTAATCTCATTGCTTTGCAGGTTTTATTTAATCCAATTCTCTCAATAATCTTGTAGAGCAGTGGTTCTCAACCTTCTGGCCCTTTAAATATAGTTTCTCATGTTGTGAATCAACCATAAAATTATTTTCATTGCTCCTTCATTACTGTAATGTTGCTACTGTTATGAATCGTAATGTAAATATCTGATATGCAGGATGGTCTTAGGCGACCCCTGTGAAAGGGTCGTTCAATCGCCAAAGGGGTCGCGACCCACTAGTTGAGAACTGCTATTGTAGAGTATATATGCTCCCTCTTTAAGAAGTGAAAGACAATGAAATTTGAGAAAATTGCCAAGAATACATGGCTTGTGTAGGATAAATCTAGGATTTAAACCCAAGCAAACCAATATTGGAAATAATGCCCTTAACCACTGATGTGGTGGTCTCCAAGATTTTTATTCATGGTAAAAAAAAAAAAGATAGAGCAAGCACTCTCAATATAGGTATGTTTTATCTTTTTAAAAAATATATATTTTATTGATTTTTTTACAGAGAGGAAGGGAGAGGGATAAAGAGTTAGAAACACTGATGAGAGAGAAACATCAATCAGCTGCCTCCTGCACACCCCCCACTGGGGATGTGCCCACAACCAAGGTACATGCCCTTGACCAGAATTGAATCTGGGACCCTTGAGTCCGCAGGCCAATGCTCTATCCACTGAGCCAAACTGATTAGGGCAGGTATATTTTATCTTTAAATTGTATGTACATTAAAACAAAAAAGAGATAGAAATGTTTTTAAAAAATAGACAAACTAAACAATATTTTAAAATAAATTTTGTTTTACCAAAAATAGCTTTTTAGTCCTCTGTAGATTAGTAGAAATAATGTGACAAAATATATGTCTTCTCATCTGGTAAACCTATAACATTGCAGGGAGGAGCCTGCAACCTAGGTACATGCCCTTGGTCAGAATTGAACCCAGACTCTGCAATCATAAGCCTGAGGCATTATGCACTGAGCCAAACCAGCTAGGGCAGGATATGACATTTCTTAGCCCTCCAGCAATGGACCTTCATTTTTCTTCGCCAGGAGTGTGGTGGAAAAACCCTATATCACCCAAGTTACTAAGAATATTACCAGTGGCACACAGGGAGCTGGACCAATGAGCAGTCAGAAAAGGTGTGTTTCCTCTGTAGTTCATAGTGATCACCTGCTTGGCCCCACCCAGGCCTGATGCCTTAGCCAGAGGGGTCAGGCCTGGGCAGGGGACCCCCATCTCCCCGCAATCACCAGCTCCGCCCCTGCCCAGGCCTAATTCCTCTGACCAAGGCTTTAGGCTGGGGCAGAGGGCCCCCTTGTAGCTCCGATGGCCGTCTCCACCCCTTCTCAGGAGCCCACTGGCTCAGGCCCTTCCTATGCTGCTGAGAACCCACACAGGGCCTACCTCAGATTGACCTGGATGCCAATGATGTTCCTGGAACCCAGGATGCTGGGTGCCTATGTATGCAAATTAACCTCCATCTTTGTGGGGTTAATTTGCATACTCATCCGATTGGCTGGTGAGTATAGCGGAGTGACACCAATTTGCATGTTTCTCTTTTATTAGTGTAGATGAGTGTCTTTCCCTTAGGACACTAAGTAGCGCAAAACCATGTTTTATTCACCATCATGTCTTCTGACTCTAGCACAGTAATTGAGCATATGATAGATTTTCAGTAAACACTTAATGAATTCATAGTTGAGTGGATTCATTCTCATTTTGTGATGCCAACCTAGACATGGGAGGGATAACAAACATTCCTAAATTAGCTCCCCTCCCATTAAGCTTGAGGAGAAACTTGCCTTGGATGTTTGGTGGCTACTGTGCCACCTCCAATGCTGTTTGAGTCCCAGTCAGGGCACATACCTAGGTTGCATGTTCAATCCCTAGTCTGGAGGGATGCATATGGGAAGCAACCAATAAATCTCTCTCTCTCTCTTTCTCTCTCTCTCTCTCTCTCTGTGTGTGTGTGTGTGTGTGTCTCCCATATCCTTGGATGAGAATTGAAAAAATGTTTTAATGCATTAGCAAGGTGGCCATTATAGGAGACAAGGGAGTCCATTTGACTGGAACTACTGGGAAGTATAAAGAATACCTCCTAGAATTATCTGTCAAAGGACAGAGACTAAGGCACACATCTGCTGGCTCCCATCCCCCCTTGATTAAGAGTAAGCCCTTGGACATTAGCTCCTCTGCACTCCCAGGCTGCAAAACTTCTCAAGCATCAACCTGAGTGCCACCCACAGACATTCACCGTGATGATAATGGGAGCAGCAGTGAACAAGTGGCTCTGATTTGTAATTGCAACCTAACCACCAGGAAGGCAACATCTAGGACAGCACATTTCATACAATAATCAGAAACTCGGAATGAGAAATGCAGGCACTAGACGAAGACACTCTTTGTCTGTGATGATGATCGTGGCTTTGCTCAAATTGACAATTTAAGTTGGCAGTGCTGATAACTCCAGAGCAGGCTGCCCTGTATTTCTTACCAAGATACATTGATTTCAGTTCTCCCATGAGCCTCTTGACTTCTTTTTCCTCCCCTATCAAAGGGAGTGACAAGTCACAGTGTGCCAGTGAATAAGGTCAAGAGGAAGAAAGAGAAGCTATTTCCTGCCTAACTTCATATCCTTCATGTGCAATTGCAAGCTGTTGGATGACAGCTACTGCCACAATGAGTGCAAGCACACAGCTGAGCTGTAAGAATTACACAACTTGTAATGTGGTTGAACATCTATAGCTCTCATCTTGCCCTGCCTTTCTTAACCTCCCCACACTCCACTGCCCCCTTCACTGACTGACTGCAAAGACAGCCGAACTATCAGATTCTCGGATTTAAAGATTGACTACCGACACTTTCCAATCTGTGGCTGATCGAGCCATCACCAGTCACTGCAGTGATCACCACCCTCATGCTCCGTCTCACCTCCCTACTTCCTCTAACCCCCATGAGACCATGAATCTTTTAGAAAAAAAAAAAAAAAAAAAACAGGCTCTAACCTCTTTGTGTTTGAAAACACTTCTAGAGATCTGTATCTCATTCTCTTGTGTTACTCATTTGACAAGTATTAAAAATCACAAACTCATCTTTTCCCTCAGGTGATTAATGCACTTCTGTTTTTCTGTAAGCATGAAGTCCTCTTCCTTCAGGCCACAACATTTGATACAGAAATAAATCCTTAACATTATTAATTCCCTGGGCTGAGGTTTTGTTTAATAACTATTCTGTCAGTGATGGATCTGAAGAGGCAGAGTGTGTGCCTGTGTGTGTGCATGAGAGAGAGAAAAAAAGAGAAAGGGAGGGAGGGAGAGGTGATGGGAGAAGGGTGGGGGAGAAAAGGGAGGTTAATTTGATTGTGGCCTAGAGATTAGGCAGACAGACATTACAAAGCACCTCTTTATCCAGAACTAGGCACCAGTGTGACAAATCATGGCTTTCTGTCCCTCTCCACCTCACTATCTGATTATGTCCAACCCAGCCAATCACAGTACATGTTTTGGAAAATATTTCCTCCTTGACATTCAGGGAAACAATCTCTGGTTGAAAAAAAAAAAACACACATTATAAGATAATGGAAAAGCATCAATCAGTTGGGAATGTGCATTCTACTGGTTGGAGGCAAGTGATGTTTTTATTTAAATGGGACTGAAAGCAGGGAGGTTTGATTTTTTTACAAAGATACTGAAGCAGAGTAGGGTGGGGGGAATATTTGCATATATGCTATTGCCTTTTCCTCCTACATGGCAGATTTATACAGCAAGATTGCAAGATCGGCAACAGATAGTCATCTGTGAGGCATTTCATGGTGACCAGTCAATTACTTGTCTAGTTGGTTGTCATACAAATACAAAAGTAATTTCAACGCACATACACCCCCCCCACACACACACACACCTTCCTCAGATGAAGTAGTCAAACTGCAGAAAAAGAAATAATTCTCCTTTTGGAATGAGCTTCATTCAGGGTTTCAGTGATAGGCTGCCTGCTTTCGTACCAGAAGGGAAGCAGGCCTGGTATAGGAGCCTGAGATAGACTCTTCCAAGACCCAATCTGCTCATCGAGTTCCTGAAACACTGATCAGCCCATCCCTCCACTCACCCCTCTCTCTTATCATGTCATAACCTTCTACCCTCCTGCTGTCCCCAAAGATAGATAGATAGATAGATATAGATAGATAGATAGATAGATGTTAGTATGACTCATAAGTCTATGAACTCAATCCAGACTGTACACAACTCAGTGAATGAATGAGATGTGTCATTTCTAGGCTATAAAAATAATTCACTGCCTCCCCTTTTCCTAAAGGGGCCTCAGGACCTGATGCTTTCACCTCTGCCCCCTGTAGCTTGTAGCCCTGCAGCCTCTGCAGAGTCCCAGCAGCCCCAGCAGTGCCTGTGCAGAGGACCAAGGGCTTGCGCTGCTCTGAATGACATAATTTTATGTATAAATATCTAAATTATAAATACATAAATATATATGTTTCCTATCTGTGGTATCCCCAAATACTTACAGGGACAGTTTTTTTTTCTCATGTATTAATAATGAAATGCAAATATGCTACAGTTTTTCTTTTTCTTTCTTAGTTAAAGGACAGAAACTTCCACGATAGAATACGTGGCTTACCCATTTATCTGAATTGCTTCTGGGAGAAATAGTGCAGGAAGCTAAATTCATCATCAGTTGCTTTTTCCTCTGTCTTTCTCACCTTTCATCCTGCTAGTTCCTTACACCTAACCCAGGTTCACCATTGCACACATATACACATACTCCCACTGGCAAACACACAGCTTGTCTCACCAGTTCAAATTACCCATTCCCGCTTTCATAAAATGGCCCCTTTAATTACCTCACTGAGGTCTGCCCTCCCTCCCCGCACAACACTGATTGATAAGCAGGCTTTATTTAATTCCTTTCACCCTCCCAAAGTCAATTCAATCATCTCATTGGTTATTTCTGCTTTCAACCCCATCCCCATGACCAGAAATGGTTAGTTCTCTTTCCCACTCCCTGAAACCCATCAAGACTGGACCTCCAATATTCTAGTTTGAGTAAGTTTCCCCCTCAGCACCCACCCTCAATATTTCTTCACTCCCCAATTTTTCAGACAAAATATTTTTTATTATTTTTGCAATTTCTTATGTTTCTCTGCCAGATTCTAAGCTCCACTAAAGGCAAGACTGGTGCCTGCAATTATACTGAACAGCACACACACACACACCATCCAAAAATGTTTCATTGCACAGAGCCAGTGCTTTGCAAATTTTTCCTAGTAAATCTTAGCAATTTTAAATCCCAGGAGAGAACCCTGGAAGAAGACATTTGGAGACAAACAAGAGTTTGAAATCAGACCAAAAAAAAAAAAGAGAGAGGGCATTAGCATTTGGCACGCTCCCTTACCAATCTGATGCTTGGTGTTCTTGCATGTTAAATGGTGATAATAAGGCCTTCATTGGGTGAGTGTGGGAACTGATAGCACAGAATATGTAAGAGGGGCAGAATGGTTGGCACAAGGTCAGCAGAAGTCACATCATATTGGTTTCTTTGTCCTCATGGGTCAGCCTTGCTACTGGCTCCAGACTCACTTCGGGGATGACTGGGGTGTGTAGCCCTGGGGGTCATTTCATGGCCCATGCCTCCCACATTTCCCATTTTCAGACTATCCGATCACCTTCTTCCATCTCCCATTCTCCCTTGCTTCCGTTCCTAATTTTGCCTTTGAAAAGCAATCATACAGCACAAGCCCTTCTTTCCAAGGCACACAGAAAAAATTAAATATTTGAAAACCCCTCATTCATGACATCACTCTCTCCACAGGGGATCATGCAAGCTGTCCGGGGCTGCAGCACTAGCACCTGTGCCTGGTAACCATCTCCCTAGCAACAGGCTTCCCGATGGCCAGTTGATGTCCCTTTTGAAGCTCTAACAGTTTCCAAAGCATGTCTGCGTCTTCCACTTTGCTTAATCAACATCACCTCCTTCAGTGTGTGTTTAAGTGAAATAATGAATTACTGCTCAACTGAAGTTGAATGACAGAGGGTTTTGATGAATTTCAGGAAGAAAAGGCCAAAATATATCTGCAATGCCTTGAAAAGGAAAAACCTAAAAACCTGTCTTTCTTTTGTTGCCTGCATTCTTGTAAACAATGATGTTTAGAAAAGTAATCTTTCAAATCATGAACAATTGCCCTGCCTCGCCAAGGCTTTGGGGGTAGTCCAGTTGTTCCAGCTTTATTTTTTCTGCTTTGAATACTTGAAATCCCACAGATACTTGTCTCATAAGAGTAACACTTATCACAGTGGTCGATGTCATCTCCCAGGGATTCTTAGAACTCTGTGTTCAGAGATTCTGACAACTCTTTTGGACTGTGCCTTTTGTTTCCTGGCAGGAAACATTAAAATGTGTTTTTGAAGATACATTTTTTCAGAGAAAGATTTTTTTTCCCCCTCTCTCCCTGGGAATCTTTTCCCCAGCCTTAAAAAGTTCTTACATTTCTATGACACCAGGAACTTGTCTGTGTCTCCTCTTTGCCCTTTTGTGTTGGGACCAGAATTCTTGATTTGTCCTAATCTACCTAGGGGTCTCATCTCCATTTGATTAAGATATTTAAAGCAGAGGTACACCATTAAAATGGGTTGCCTATTAGCTTCTGACTTTCTCCATTAAAATCCCTAAAATTTAGGGCCTAATGCTTTTGAAAAGGTGAACTAAGAAAGTGGAATTAGCTCTGCCATGTATCCAGGTCTAAGTACTTAAATGGTAATTCGTGACTTTTTAAGTCAAAATGGGTTATTCACTGCCTGCCATGGGAGAATACAAAAGAAGCCACGAGCTTCGTTACATGTTATCATCATGTGCTGACAATACATTTGCCCCTGTCTTGCACACAGTCATTTTAAAGATGACTCACAGAATGAATTGACACTGATTTTTTTCTCTGAGCTTTAGGAAGGATACTAAATTGGGGGCAGCTTTTTCTTTTTTTTTTTTTAAACAAGCACGTCTTTCAGGGATTCCTAAAAGTTCCCACAAGGTGGCACACCAGCACAACATGAAAAAGGAATGATGTGCCAGGGGGCCAGCTCCCAGCCTCTGTTAATGGCTTGATTTTCCACTTACAAGCAGGAAAATGCCATGGAAACTTTTGTTTTTCTCTTTGAGGGAAGGAGGAGGGAGGGGAATGGAGGTGGCACAAAGCCCCTTGCCACTGTGTGTTGCGCGCTGTCCATAGCTACATCTGGACAGTATACATCAGGCATAGTCAGAATCCAGCATTTTCTGATCTTAGCCACAGCCCCATTCTAAGCAAAAAGGAACCAGCAGGTTGTGTTGAGCTTAAAAAATCCAAAGTCACAAGTAAGGGGAATCAAGAAAATCATCTGAGCAGAGAGAAAAACATCAGTGGGTCTATTTGATCAGCAGGAACTGGGCAAGTGACTAGAATTTACCAGGTGGCTGGCTCCAGGTGCCAATGGTCCTTACCTGGAATTTGTCCTACTTCTCATGCAGAGACAGGAAACAACTTCACAGTTTTACCTTAAAACCTCATCTGTGCTCACAGCCCCTTCCATGGACACCCGCCCCAAATATAATGCCCTTTTCTTATTATTCCACTGTAATCTGGGCAATTGCTGGCCATTCCATAGGAGCTGCTGAGAAGAGGCAGGCATTGCTCCCTTCTGAATGAACTCACATCCTGGTGGCTGTGTCCAGCCGAATCCATTGCCTCTGTCTGTCCACCTCCCGCATTCCCGGATGTACTGATGTCCATACAAAGCACCTTTAGACCATGTGCACCAGGATCTACCTAATCTCCTTAGATTTCTCATTTTCAGTGCAATCCTGTCATAGCACTGTGCACCAGTGTACCAGTGCCCCAGATTAGTGGCTTGTCAGGATAGTGTCCCACTAATGAGCTAATCCAAGTAATGCTCAAATCCCAGATCAGATTGAAGATGATTCAGTCTGGCTAGAATTAGAGAGTGAGAAACGCTGGCTGGAAGAACAAGTGCTCATTCTCTTTGTTTTGCCTTAGAATGAACAGGTGGAGCGCTGTCAAACTCCAGAGATTGTTTTCCTGTGCACGACATTAACCTCCATGACACAATTGGGAATAATAAACAGAAAAGAGTACATCTGTATGGATTGGTATAAATTTCCCTAAGAGGGTTAGAAAACACACATACACACACATATGCAAGCTTAATATATTCAGCAGATCTATGTCCTTCACAGCTTCTAGTTTTCCTGCCTTTCCTGTGAGGTTGGCCTCAGGACCTTGCAGATTTTGCATCTGATATATTTCAATGGCGACCTTAGGATGTAGGGTTAGGACCAAAAAAAATTGTTTTAAAGCTTATTTGTTTCCTTATTTTCCCTCAGGGTAAAGCTGGGCTCCAGAAATCCCAAAATGTATACTAGCAAAGTTCAGGTCAGGCCCTTAACAAAGGAGCTAGTCGGAAAACAGAATGCAATCAGGGTCACTGTGGTTTCAGGTGTTCTTGAAAATAAAGCTGAGGCTTAAAAAGTGGTTGCTTAAATTGGTTTCTTATTTCTGCAATTTTCTAGTCTCTTTGAGAATGAAAGAAACGGTTTCTGCTGGCCAAAGTCAGATGTTAGGATGACCAGCCAGTGGGCCAGAGCAGAGCAGGACGACAGCTGTGGTCCATTCTCCCCCAGCACAGCAGCTCAGGCCCTCGCCAGGGCAGAGCTAGTCTTTGACCTTGTTGCTCGACGAAGCCCAAAGAACATAGTTTGACTCTTTAAGAGTCAGGTTCAGGTAGCCTCTCGGAGTACCTACATGGACCATTCTGTACTCTGACTTTCATGCTGGTCCTCAGTGCTTTACATGCCTCAGGGTCTACAGAAAAAAACATTTTTTTTAAATGAAGTACTGATAAAGTGCTGCAGGTTTAAACCATCTCTCCTCGCTTTGGGCACTTCCCTTTGATACTCTGTGTTTAGTTTTAATTCAGAGGATCTGAAAGAGGCCAGACTCAAAAAGCTATGTATGATTTCATTTATATAAATTGTTAGAAAAGGCCAAATCATAATAACTGAAGTCCAGATCAATGGTTGTTTGGGGTGTGGGGAAAGGGCCTGACGGCAGAGAGTCAAGAGGAGACTTTTTGGGTGGATGGAAATATTCTGAACATTATTGTCGTGCTAATTACACAAAGGTTATATATACACTTATCAAAACTCACAAAATTGCACTTTTAGTATAAGTCAATTTTATCGCACATAGATTACACTTCATCACAAAATTTTTAAACATTCTTTGGGGATGAGTAAGTTTTTAAATTTGGTAAAACTGCCATAAAGGCAAACACAACAGGCCGTGTGAGCCATTTTGTAATTTGCATCTGTCATTGCCTATATCCCATTAGCTTCAGGGCTGCAATCAAATCTGAAGAAAATCAGAATGATGTGAGTAGGCAGATATAAGCAAGTAGGTATAGATAATAATACCACCATATTTCTCAGGCCTCTGCAGCCTTCCTGAGTTTCTTACTTTTTAAAGATATTTTAATGACTTTTAGGGAGAGGGGAAGGGAGAGGCAGAGAGAAGTATCAATGTGCGAGCCATATATCCATCGCCTGTCTCCTGCACATTCCCTACGACCATCAAACCCAAAACTCTGGCAAGTGCCCTGACCAGGAACTGAACTGGCAACCTTTTGGTGTAGAGGACAACACCCAACCAATCGAGCCACACTCAGGACTCTGAGTGTCTTTACCAAATGCGTAGGGGATATGAACCCGCTCGTATTCACTTGCTAGAAGTTGGCCAGGCCATGGCCTAAGCTGCTTCTGTTAACCCCACCCACGGCAACCAGCTCCGCCATCCTTCTCCCCTTGGCCTACCTGGACACTAATAACAACAGTCACCGCAGCCTGCCTCCTGGGCTTGGCCCAGGAACAGGATGCAAATCGATGATCATTTTTCTTGGCGAATTATGACACAGGCACATCGACTCACCCTGGAAGAAAGCAGCCGCTGCCAATATTGCAAAGCAGCCAGGAGAGAGATGCGAGGCCTGCTAGGGCCTCTCTGCCTCCCTGCTGACTCTCATTACCCAGCCGGAATTTTACAATCCTCCCTTCCCACTCGCCCCACCCCCCCACACCCCCAAATTGGATAGGAGGACGAGGCTGCACTCAGCAGACTGGCTGCTTCTTTTGTGTGCCCACTGCTTTGGCGTGGATTGGGCTCCTAATGAGCTTTGACACTAATGGAACTGTGAGATGCTGTGATTGCGGATTCTCCCCCCACGCAGCGCGGACCTGGCAGGAAGTGACCCCAGACTCTGCACCCTTTCACCCTCCAAAGAATTCTATGGAAACCATCCTCAGCAGCCAGCTGGGGCCCTCCCTCCACCCCCTTCTCAGTTCAGTTTCCTCTTCCCTCCATCATCCTGCAGGTGGCTGAGAAGAAGGTTTTATGGCCTGATGCGCGGTGCGTTGGTTGACAGCGCCGGGACCGTCTCTAACTCAGGGAGGCCGTGGAGCATAGAGGTGAGATTGGAAAGGGGACCCGGGGTCCATAAAAGCAAAGACTTTCCCTGCTTGCGGTTAAAAAGCGATCCGAGGAGGAAGGGGACCAGGGACTGCGCGGTTGTTTTCTATTAGATGCTTAACAACGTGTGTAAGTGGAGGCGATTTAAGAAAAACAACCACATGTGCTTCTGTAATTTCCACGTTGTGTGCGGTACAGGTGGAAGAGACTGCAGCTAACTATTGAACTGTGAGCTAATTATAGGAAGAAACAGATGTTGTCCTCTAATGAGGAGACAGGGGCGCAAGATCCTGCCTGGCTAGGAGGCTGGAGGAAGCCTGTTGCAGGGCTTCGCGGTGCTGGCTGATTCCTCTCGAAATATTCCCTGCCACACACGGTCGGGGCCCGTTCTCACACCCGCTCCAGCAGGTGATAAGTAATTTTCACCTCACTGTGTCTGGGGAGGAGACCAGGTCCCCATTTTATTAACCGCTATGCTTCTTTTAGTTTATTTCCGAGGAGTGTGGCATTCCTGACCCCCGGCTGGGTACTGGTGGGCGGGGTGCCCCTTTGCTAGCCCCCTTGGATTTCTCTCAGTCCATTCCCAATGTTCGGGGTTTCCAGAACAATCAGATAGTCCCAGAGCTGTCAACTATTTATCAGGCGATATGGAGGCTTTCCTACACCTCTTTTTCTGTGTCTTGGTGCTACAGTCTTCTCCCCGAGGCCCCTGACATGTGACTACTACACTTCTCTTCAGCGTCGTGGAATGCCGGTCCCAGAGAGTGTGTTGGTGAGTATAAATGCGACTTCCCAGTTAGATGTCATTCCAAACAAACAGGGCAAGTGTGCGTCTAAGATGGTATTATTGAAAGTGCTCATCACTGACTTTCTCGCAGACAGAAGTGTTCAGAACGCAGTAAACCTCCAAACTTTGCCACGAGGCAAAGAGTTGACGTCCAAGTTTGCTGAAGAGGCGGGTGCTCTTTGTCATTCCTCAAAGCTAAATGTGCTTCTCTTTGGCCACATGACGAGTAGGCAGTTGAAAGTGACCGCCCCCCCGCCCCAGTACAAAGTATTATCTATGGTGCAATCGATTGAAAAACAAGGGCTCGCTATAGCAACCGCCCTCACGAGAGGCACTATGCACAGGCCCCGCCTTGCCGCCAGGGGTGGGGCCATGAAGCACCTTTCTGCAAGCGCTTGTGGGCCAGCGGGTGGCACAGGCAGCCTTTATAGCGGGTACAAGGTAGGGCTTGTCCCAGAAAAGGGTTCTGGGCAGACGGGATTGCTTTCGGAAGGGACAGGGAGTGCCCACAGCTTTTCTGTACTTTAGGATTAGTGGAAATTTAATTGAAAATAAAACACAGAGCAACTGTAGTGGCCTCTGAAAGGAAGAACAAAGGGTTCTTCATCCAGCCGGCCCACCACATGGCGGCCGAGGCAGGCTGCTGTTGGCCTCATCTGCTGTCTTTCATGCGCTATCCCCAGCCTGTTGCGCCGTCTGCGACCCACGCGTCCCTGAAAGAGCCAGGCAGGCGTCTGCCCCACGGCCCAGAAGGCTGTGTTTCATTTGTGTGCTGATGCACGTGTCCACTTAAGGTCAATGTCTGTTTCTTCTAGCCTAGTAAGTATCCTTTTCTCATGTCTTCCCCCTGTGCTTTCTATCTGCACCCCCCCCCCCTTTACTTTCTAGAGCCTTCTTTGGCCCACCTACTATCTCTAAAATCTTTCTTTCACTGCCTTTTTGAGACCTCTGGGGAAATAATCTCTCTCCCTATGAATTTTCAAGAAGACAGATATTAATTACAACACACTGTAGGCAAAGATTAGGTACGAATGAAGGGCTGAGAGGACTTTATCCTCCCAAAGACAATGACCCAGAGTCGCTGGCTAATCTGAGCGGCCCCGTAAAGCTTCATAAGTATGAGAGGAGCCTTTTCTCTTTCTGCTGTTTCATCCCTTCCTATCCCCGAATAATAGCTTCGGGTGTATTCTGCCATGAACGCCTCCAGCTCTGAGCCTCCATGTGAAGGTGACATTTATCTAAGGGTCCCTTTCCCTCCTGCTGTCTGCTTTAGAATGGCAAACGTTATCCCTCAGGAATGTCACCGCTCCTGACTGCGGCTAGAAGTCAAAGCATCTCCCAGCTGGTGACATCTGGGAGCCCTAAAGGCCAGGTCCTCAGTTTGTGTATAATGCTGTTCGCTGCCCTGATTCAAAGCGGCAACATCCTAGGTGTTGCTGCTTCGTGAATAGTATGCTCAATGGTTCAAATCCAGGCCTTCTAGTGGTTTTACCCCCTACAGCTGCCACTCCATTCAGAGGCTGTCAGATTCCCGGCATAGTGCTTTGCATATATCCAGTGTTAACTAAATGTTTGCTTGAATGAATGAAGGAAGGAAGGTTGGAATGAACAAATGAAAGGGTTGTTCTGCATTGGAAAATGGCAATTTGGTTTAACCTATTTGCAGATGAAAGGAAGCAGCTTAAAATATAACTTCCTAAAGTGTCAACTAACTCCTTCCAGGAGATTATATATAAAGGAGACTTTGATTTACCTTATACTTTAACATATTTCAGTAGTGGGAAAATGAGCAAAAGTAGCACAGTAAAGCATTCCTGATTTTGACAATCTTGCTTTTGGAGGGGAAGACAGATTCTTGGTTCGTAGCTCCAGAATCCAAAGTCCTGTGGTCAACAGAAATGTTTCATAACTTAGCTGGCAAGAGCCCTGACTTGAACTGGCACCAGGCTAGTGAAGTCCCTCCGAGTGTGGCTATTCCCGGGCACTTCTATAGAAATCTTAGTGTCTGATTGCAGGAGCTCCAGATGTCCCTGGCCTGTTAGATAATAGATGGCATATTCACCACATGATTCTCTTTCTAAAATCTGCAAAGTCCTGAATTTCAACACAGATGGCCCTCGAGGAGTTCAGCAAAAGGATCAGGAATCTATTTCAACAAAATGCTCTGTAAGTCCAGGTTTATTCAGTAACTCCAACAGGTTGCCTCCAAGACAAGGCATTCAGGGGCCTTAAATATTGTTTAGAAAACATCTCAGTGCTGAGGGCTCTCCAACATTTTTCTCTTAAAGCCTGGTTTCCTCATACAACTAGCAGACCCTGAGCAGAGACCAGGAAGCCAGCCTCCTCGGGTGGGGAAGACCTCAGGGAGGGCGGCTACCCTCTTGCTCGCCAGGAGCTCAGTCTCCTGAATAATTTTATAACAAGTGGCATAAAAATTATGCACTGAGGGCTTTAAAACATGCCTTCATTGTAGATCCTTCGGAAGCTCTCTTTGCTTCTTTGAATTCTTTCTTCATTAAGACTTGCAAAAAAAAAATCACAGAGTGATTTCTTCCTTGTAAGCACATTAACTGATACAGAATTTTAAAGTCCGGGACATTTTCAATCACAGAGAGGACTTGTCCAGTGCCTCTATGACATATGACATGATGTCTTCGGTGGACAGACAGCCCCCTGTCACTCAGCACATCAACTGGGGATGCAGAAACTGGGGCAGGCGTGGGTCAAAGAAGCCTTGAAATCACAGCCCAAGGCTCTGGCAGCACACAGTTCTGCCTCTAAAAGCCACAGTCACTCCTGAGTGTTAAATGGGTTTGAAAAACTCAACCCCCAGCACCAAATCCCAAGCTGCTCTTTCTGGACATGACTGGAAAAACAAATGGGCAAGGCCTGCCAGGTGGGGGTGGGAGAAGCCCGGCTCACTCAGCATGCCCGGGGCGGAAGCCTGGCCTTCCGAGCCCAACTTATTAATGGTTCTGTTAATGCAAAAGCTGTATAGTTCACTGTATCAATAAAAACGAATGTTAAGCAAATGATGTGTCTGACAGGTGAGTGCCGAGCACTGCAGCCTGGGCTACACCCACTGGGAAGCCATGTGGAGCCATGAAGCTCACATGTGCAAAGCCTGTGGACAAAGGTGACTTCTGTGCTCGTGTTCGTCTACGTGATGGAAGAGCTTTGCCACATGGTTAGATAGTTCGCTGCACTGGGATTCCACGATCTTTTGAGGACATGCTTCTGCCAGCATGTGTTCTGTGCTCTTTCTCTGTAGCAGTGAAAAGGCCCCCAGAACCTGCAGAGCAGAGTATAAAGGACCAAGTGCTCACCTAAACCTTGGCCTAGGATTTGGATCTCCCCAGTGTGTCCCAGGGAGTCTTTGTTAATGGGAATTTGGGTCCAGTCGTGGGACCCATGCAAGCTGCTGGCAAGCATATCTCCACGGGACATATTCAATTTCAAGAAAAACAACACCTCCTCCCACAGATGGGAGAGGCGCTGCTCGCAGCCCTGGGAGGAAAGACGAAGGTGGCTGGGCTGGCGGAGTCAGCCCCACAGAATGCGAATGGCGCGCAGGCATTGGGGTGATGACTTCCGTGGGAAATGACCTGAAGAATTCCAGTAATGAAATTCCATGCAGGAGTCTGGGAAGGCCCGCCAGCACCTCTCCATTTTAGAGTCTGAGCTCATGGCAAACAAACTCCATCGCGCATCAAGTGGAGTATTTCCAAGCGCTTTGACGTGGCTTTAAACAAAGAGCTGTCCCTGCCTCCAAGTCCCATCATTTGCCTCTGGTCTTAGGAAAGGAGACAGACAGACTATTCTCCTTTGTCACTGCTGTCACAGTATTGGATTTCCGACCAGCCAGAGGTCACGCCGGTGACTCTGCAGGTGGTAGTCAGTGAAGATTCCTAATTCTCGAAGCTTTGGAGGGAAAAGGATTTGGACTCAGCTGGGTTTTGGGTTTGGTTTTGTTTCCCAGGAAGGTGGCAATCCAGAATTCTGCTGTAAAATAAACATTATGACCCAAACCAACCACCATAGAATAATAACCCTTCCCCCAGTTTTCTGTATCCTACTTTCTTAATTGGATGGGCGGGAGAGCAAATTTTCTCATGGCACAAGTAAGTGGGCACCGGCTGCCTAAATCCCACGCCTGCCATCATTGGCAGGGGTGCACACTGCCATTATGCTTCTAAGTGTCAGCTGAGGTAGAAACCGGTTCCAGGCCTGAGAGACGCCAGACACCTGCTCTCTGGGCTCCAAGACTTGCTCCTGCGGGCCAGTCGCCCATACACAACCCTTTCTCGACTCAAGCTGGTCCTCTGCACCCAGGAGCAGCTCAGAATCCTATGTATGTCCATGTTCCCCTCCATTCTCAACACCCACGTTTCTCTCCCACAATTTGGTCTTCAGCTAGGAGGCTGAGTTGGGCATCTGTGCTTCCATTTGGTACCTAAATTCTCAAAATCCCTGACATGCTCCCATGCTGTCCATCCCTTCTGCTGAAGCCAGCGACCTTTCAAAGTAGTTAGGCAATAGCAATTTTGAGGACTGCCTTCCTTACAAGAAATTTTTTTAAATTTGATGATAAGCTGATCTGGTTGAGCTCTTCATGAAGATGAAGCAATAGGACTAATTTAATTGACTCCTCTTCTGGGTTATTTGCATTTCTTTCAGTCACAAGTCACTTTGATAAATGGTTTTCTCCACTTTCTCTAAAATTGAATTTGGGTGCACCTATATCTAAAATCCCATGAACCCAGCAATTTAAATATAGTTATCAGCAGTCTGGCACCCAGAGCTTTACTTGTGGAGTATGAATTCTTTGTGATCACTTAAGCCCCCAAATCCATCAAGTTAGAACCTAAGGCAACAATAACTAACATTTGCTGAGCACTCACAATGTGCCAGAGATCAGTCACTTAAGAGTATCCCCCCTCATATTCAGAACAGCCCTATTAGGTAGGAAATATTATTATCACTATTTTATTAATGGAGCCACTAAAAAACGAGGACACAAAGAGGTTAATTAACTTACTAAGTGTCACATAGCTGTATCGTTATCATAGCAACATTCATAGAGCATTTCTTCTGGGCCAGACACTGTTCTACTTAACGTATATAAATGTGTTAACTCATTCATTTTCACAAAAATCCTGGAGGTAGGTAGTATTATTATCTCATTTTACCGATGAGAAAATTGAGGTACAGAGAAGTTGTTCACATGCCCAAGGTAATACAGCTAGTAAGTGGGAGGGCAAGGATTTGAACCTAAACAGTCTAGTTCCAAATGCTAAGCTCTCAATCAGGTTGCTAAATTGCTTCTCACATAGTCTTTAATATTGTTACTTTAGTCTTTATTTTCCTTAATAAATGCTTCGTAGTGTTATCTGTAGGACTGCATGGTATATTCTATGTGAAGAATTTAGCACAGTGCTGGCTCTCAGTAATACCATGGTAAATATTATAATTATATTATATATTATATATTATGTATAATTAGTTGTAGTAGCATCCAGGCTGCATGACTTTTTCCCAGTGGGAAACCGAATGAGAAGGACATATTTTTATTTTCTTTAAAGCAACTATGCAAGAGTGCCCAGGTATTGATAGTTAAGAAACTTTTTTGAGGGGCAATGTTGATAAGCTATTATTTGCCACCTTTCCTATGGCTGTGAAGCATTGCAACTGTTTCTCTCTGGAATGCTCATTCATGGTAAGCCTCAAAGCCAAAGAGTCAAGTGAAAAAGAATAAGGAAGTTCTATGATTTTAAGTAGGTAAAAAAGTAAAAAAAAAAAAAAAAATCTCTGAAATACAGATGAAAATCCCACCTTAACTAGTTCAGAGGCTCTAAGGAAATAGCAAATATGAAGACCTTTTGGAACAGGTGTGCCCTAATCACTGCAGTATTGTCACTATAAGGAGGGGGAATCCCAGGCTTATACAAGTCACAGACTCTGAGCATGGCAAGCCACGTCGGAAGCCTCAGACGCAGTGAGAAGCTGCCAGGAAAAGGGAGCACTTCAGAAGAGAAGCTGTGGTTTTGGAAACCAAAAGGGAAAATCCGAAAGGGAAAATCCATGGAAAAACAATAGTAGGAAAAGAGGCAGCTGCGTAGGGAGCAGGCACCCAAGAGCACCCCTGGCGTTAAGGTCAGCACTTCCTCCAGCACAGCTGCAGATGGGCTGCCCTGAGATGGCTCTGCCTGCAGGTCAGCCTTCCCCAGGAGGAACAATAGCACAGTGACAAGTCCCTTTGGCGGGGGGCGGGGGGGGTGTTCAGCAGTTCCAAGCAAGATTATCCTTCCTCGGAGCCACCTCTAAGCCAACTGTGCAATGTGTGACTTCAAGGAAGGATTCACGTGTTTAAAGGCCCAGTCAAGCCAGCCCCCCGAGGACCTGGAAAGGAGCCAAAAAACACCACGGAATGGCCCAAACAGAACCCATCCTGGGCAGCCTCAGCCATGGCCAAGGTCTTTTGACTTTTCACCAGGCGTCTCAACTATGACAGTCAAGGAGACATGACCCTTTGATGCTCAGTGACGTTGCAAAAAGGTGAGGCCTGTAAATATGTCTGTGACACCAGGGCTGGCCAGGCAGTTCAGCGGGACAAAGGATCTGCAGAAGGGGGGACCAAAGTCTTTTCAGCAACACCACCCGCCAAAATGCTGCCTGGGGCCGTTCGCTCTAGCTGGTTCTCAGAGCCAAGTCTGCTGGGAGTGCTCGATCAGCCGGATCTCTGTGTGTTAGAGGCCTTGCAAATTGGCTCATTTGTAAAAATGGAAAAGTGTGACTTGGGATCTGTGGAACTAGTCAGATTAGCAAGTGAGAATGCTTCCTAATGATAAATTGTGCTCATTTAGGTGTCTGTCCTTGGTCCACTGAGATCAGGAGTCACTGAAGACAAGACGGTCCAATCATAATTTCAAGGAGTGTTTCTGCCAAGACTTCAAACAGGTCAGCAGTAACAGTTGCCTCAGATATTCTTTTAATAAATAAAATTATTTTGGCAGGTTTATGTGTTGCTTGTGAATTTTTGGAAGTCACTTCTAGTTTATTGGGATAAACTGCTTCGGAAGAGCTCATGAGTATCAACACATGGATGATATACAAAAGAGGACACCATTTATGACATACACTTTTCAAAGGTAACTTCCCCCTACTTTTAGGAGAAGCACATGCACATTGCAGACGATACAGAAATTCATAAAGCAGCAAGGTTAGTCATTGTTTGGTAGGAAAAACCCAGCTTAGATCAACCGCAAGGGCTCCTGTCAGGAGAACACCCAGCTGGAGTGGATGGCTGGCGGCCGATGTGGTGGGCCCCAGGAATTCCAGCAATGTCTCCTGGGCGGTATTTCTTGGGAGGGGCAGGCAAAACAACGCTGGCTGCACAGTCCACTACAAGTAGCCAGGAACAAAATGATAATCCATATTTCTATCACTGTAAACAACCACGCTTCGTATTTTGGTATATTTTCTTCCTGTCTCTTATTCATGCACATTTTACCGATTCATATGTAAATTTTAAACTGAGCCAGCTATTACATCCTAGAAAGAGCAATGAAGACAGGCATGCATTTTCATCAAGTTCATCGTAATGAGTGCACTGACCTATCCCCCGCAGTCCTCTCAAGGAGGTGTTCAGGAGGCCTTCGGTGCAGTGCCTGCTCAGGCTCTCTACAGCTGCCATTCTTCGGTAACAGTACCACCCAAGAGAGCTTTCTGCAGTGACTGGAATGTTCTATATCTGTATTGTCCAATACACTAACCACATGTGGCCTTTGGACATTTAAAATGTGGCTAGTGTAGCCCTGGCCAGGGTGGCTCAGTTAGTTGAACATTATCCCATGCACCAAAAGGTGGCGCTGGTTTGATTGCTGGTTTGATTCCTGGTCAGGGCACATGCCCAGGTTGTGAGCTTGATCGCCAGTAGGGGGCATAGGGGAGGCAGCTAATCCATGGTTTTCTCTCATTGATGTTTCTCTCTCCATCTCCCTTCCTCTTTCTCTCTCTAAAAAAAAAAATAAATAAATAAATCATTAAAAGCATATTTTTAAAAAAATGAAATGTAGCTCATGCCACCGAGGAAATAAAGTTTTAATGTTATTTAATTTTGATGAACTTAAACAACCACATGTAGCTAGTTGCTACTGTAGGAGATCACAGGGTCTACACAATAAGTTACATGCATAGAAACCACAGCTTAAGGATAAATGCTTGTCAACCATACCCCTGCGGGGTAACAGAGGCATCACTGAAGGCTCAGCTCAGAAGTGTCTTTAAAAGACACTTGAATAAACTTCAATGGCAGCTGCTCTTTATCCTCAAGAAAAGCCCTTCTCTCTGTGCAGGGGGGAGCATTGTTCTCCCCACTCACCCAATGCCAGTCCCAAGAGCTCGCCTTTCCCCTCACAGAGCAGACTTCTCAGAAAATTAGCAGCGTCCAGCCCTCTCCTGGTTTGCTCTGAAGAAGGCAAATATGGTGCGGAGGCTAAGAATGGTGAGCAGGAGTCCATCTGGATCCCAGACCATGTCTGTGAATTCCCTCCGCTATAAAAAATAGCTTTCTTCCACATTTTCTTTTTCTGTTCGTGAAGGTTTGTAGCGTTTTGGCAACTTAAATACAGACCCTGTGTCTGTCGCACTGGTATTTATTTTATCTGCTTCAGAGTTGTAAATACCCTAAGTGGGGCAGCACAAGGCTGGAACCTTCAGGAGTGTCAAACACAAGGCTTCGGCAGTCCACACAGGAGCCAATATGTTAGTCTGGAAAATACAATGGCAGAGCCAGTGTAGGAAGATCCATGATAATGTGAAATCTGTTTTGCGCCTTCTGTTCTAGATTTTAAGCTTTCAAGAGGCAGATACCCATCTGTCCACCGCCCAAGATGGTAGACTTGTTTGCAGGCCAGCAGGAGCCTGCCAGCAGGGCTCTCTGGCTTTGAAGACAGTCCTTACCCAGTACCTGCCTGTCATGTCTCCCCACTGGATGACTGCATTACCAGCAGTGGGAGGGCAAAGAGAACGTTCTTTCAAAGGAAGCAGCCAAGATATTCAGCAGACTCTTCCCCACAACATCTTTAGTCCCAATATATTCACCAACTGCAGCACCTTGATATTTTAATGAGATGGGGTTTTTTAGGATTTTTTTTTTTTTTTTAGTCATAATGTGAGGGGTATTTGGAGGGTGCCAGGTGCATGTTGTTTGCTTGTGCACCATGCCATGTTGCTCAGTTTGCCTGAATGCCACAGGGCTCTTCCAGGAGAATGCATGCTTACTTTTGTGGGTATTCCTGCCATCGGGGAACCAGACCACTCCATCCTTCTCAGTCCTGCAAAGCCTCACTCTTCATGTCGACAGTGGATACAGTATACCACTATCTCATTGCAGGAGTTGACAAATTGCATCTGTGGATCAAACTAGCCCACCTGGACCAAACCCAGCCAGGCCAGCTTGTTTACTGGCTGCTTTCATAATACAGAGGCCGAGCCCAGCAGCTGGGCCATAGACCGTGTAGCCTATAAGACTGTATGGCCCTTCACAGGAAGAGTTTGCTGACACTTGCTCTGAGGACTAAACAGTATCTGGCACACAACTGTGCTAAATGAATATTAGAGCTAATATTATTGTTGTCAGACACTCGTCTGTCTTGAGCCTTTGTCCTTTCTTGGTTGTTCCCCTAATTTCATTCCTTGATTCAAATTTATCTTTTTTGTTTTGTTCTCTTCTCCTACCGGCAACTCACTCCCATAAGAACTTGTTCGTTTCAGATCAAAACTACCTTCTCAATCTGAATTCTCTGGCTCCAATAGAGTATGTCTGTCTTTCTAAAAGGGACTTGGCTTTCCTCACCTCTGCTGGAGCCATTCCCTCTTAAGTCACCCTCTGCTTTGGCTGTTCCTTCTCAAGGACATGACAGGGACACTCACGTGTGGTTGTGAACACTGCACATGCTCTACAGGCCACATGGGTGCCGGCCTCAGGCTCCTTGTTTGGTCCTGGTTTGATTTCTGCCTGACTTCTGGTCTGCTTTCTTGCTTGGAGTAGAAACCACCATGGCTCATGTTGACTTTCTCCCTTAAAGTTACAGCCTCACTGAGCAAGTGCCATCTTTTCTTTCCCCTGTCACCACTCTGGTCTGCTTTGAGCTCCCAATTGGAGAGCCTTCTTAGAATAAAACACAACTAGCCTAAGTTTTACCCAAGTCAGCTTCAGTCATGAAGGTGAGAAGGTTACAAGAGGAGGGAGAAGGCAGCATGAACCCTTTCATTCATTCCTTAAGATCTCCTTTCTCTAGGTCACTGCCCCAGTGGTAATTCTTGGGCTTCAATTATGTTCTTGATAAAAGGTAGAGTGTCCCTGCCTGGGACTAGAATGGTGAGGGGAGAAAGTGGTAGCCAAGAGCAGTATTTAGATCTTACGTTTAAAATTCAACACTTGTCCTTCCCTATGTTCTATACACATGCATAATTCTCTATCCTATAGTCTCAAACCATTTCTGGAATATGTCTCAGTTTAACAGACAAAGTGACATATTAATTCCAATTTCATAGTGTTGTCTAGTTCATCCCCTATTGGTCTTTCTTGCATCCTATCCTCAGAATTCAATTTACTTTTTTCTTATTAACAATTGTTTGGGGTATAGCAGAGATTTTGGACAGTGATGTTTCCTTAATAAAACCAAAGGTGGTCTCACACTTGCTAGTTACACAGGGGCCAGGTTTTTGAAAAAGAAGTGAACCTTCATACTTAAGATAAAGATGTGCAATTTGGAGCAGTTGTTTCTAACTGGTATATGTGTGGGGGGTTGTGGGTGGAAGAGATGATAGGAATAACTTGAGTGACGTTTGGAAACTATGGCCACCAAAATTTCTAATGTACCTCAATTCTGATGTACTCTCTAAATTAAAAGCCCCTCACAATCTAAGAATTAAGTCTGTGGAGAGCTAAGTTTTGCTTGGGCCACTCTGGGTTATCAGAGGGTCTGTTAAAATCTGATTAGTCACATTCTTTGGTCAGGAGACCCTATTCCCTGCATAAAAATAACAAAAAGAGACAGAGAGATCACAGCTATATCACAAGCCTATTTGCCCCACCAAGGGAACCCCAAAACAACAATAACAACAGCAAAAATCTTTAAATTATGAAATCCAATTTGATTCAATTGCGTTAAAATTTGCTGAGTTTCGACTCAAACTCAGGCACAATTATCATACAGAGAAAGTAAGGCATATCTCATTCCCTCAAGTAGTTTGCAAGTGGATTGAAAGCCATTTCCAGTAGGAGATTTTCCCTACCCTCATTTTCCTTACATCATGAAAAAAAATTTTAAAAAATATTCTAAGAATATATATTAAAGTTAGTTTGCTCATGGAAAGCATATACGATAGATTGAAGCAATCTTTACTGAATTTTTACCAAAGGGACTTTCCCCTTTTAAGAACATCTAGAACCTGACCCCACACAATAAGAAATTTGACCTACCCTAACATTGGCCTTGGCTAATCCAAATCCAATTTAGGTCTATGCAAGATGTGACCATGTTCTCATCCTCCTAAACCCCTGAAAAAGACAACTCCCGAAGTCTAATTAAGACCTGAAAGTCCAGCCAGTGTGGCTGAGTTGGCTGGAGTATCCATCCTGTGCACCAAAGGGTCGTGGGTTTAATCCCTGGTCTGGGTGAATCCAAGAGGCAACCGATCAATGTTTTTCTCTCTCTCCCTCTCCCTTGTTTCTCTTTAAAAAATTAATTAAAAAATATCCTTGGATGAGGATTTTGGTGAAAACAATTGAAAACTGCTCTTCGGCCCACACAAATCCTAGAGTGATTTCTATGTATCGGCTACCTATTTTTTTTCTCTATTAAGGTTGCAGGTACTTGCATCTTTTTATTCTTTTGTGCACTCTCCTCTTCTCAAATCCTCCAAAATCTTAGCATATACTTCTTAGTAATCATAACATATATGAGAACATACTGTTTTCCCAGTACTGTGCTGAGTGACTTACAGAATGGTGTAAACTGAACCTATTCTTCACAATTAGATATGGAAATTGGGGCTTTACACGATCAATTAATTGCACCGAGGCATAAAGCTAAACAGTGGCTCAATGGGTGAGCATTGACTTATGAGTCAGGAGGTCACCATGGTTCAATTCCAGGTCAGGGAACATGTCCAGGTTGCAGGCTCAGTCCCCAGTAGGGGGCTTGCAGGAGGCAGCCAATCAGTGATTCTCATCATTGATGTTTCTCTCTCTCTTTTCTCTCTCTCTCTCTCTCTCTCTCTCTCTCTCTCTCTCTCTCTCTTCCTCTTTGAAATCAATAAAAATATATTTTGCCCTAACCGGTTTGTCTCAGTGGATAGAGCATCGACCTGCAGACTGAAAGGTCCCAGGTTCGATTCCAGTCAAGGGTATATACCTTGATTGTGGGCACATCCCCAGTGGGAGGTGTGCTGGAGGCAGCTGATCGATGTTTCTCTCTCATCGATGTTTCTAACTCTCTATCCCTCTCCCTTCCTCTCTGTAAAAAATCAATAAAATATATTTTTTTTAAAATAAATAAAAATATATTTTAAAAAACAGTAGTAGAGCAACCCAGGCAGTCAGTAACCAAAAACTACATGTTGAAACCCCAGGCTGCACCATCTCCTGCAATGCTCTCTGGCTGGGCCGACCAAAATGCCACAGGCATAAGGTGATTGCTCATGGAAGGAGAACACTTCTCCCCGAGAACATTGGAGACACATCAACAAGGAGCTCCCATGATGTGATAATGAGCATCTGCAGCCTCCCTGTGCAGCCAGCTGAATGTCTAGCCACATCAGTGTTACGTTTTCTATTGGAAAGTGCTCAATAGTATTTTTATGAGATACACGTTCTTCCACAATCATCCAAGGAGGCAAATCACTCTCAATTTTCCTTTTATGGGTAAATAAGAGGCAGAGAAAGAAGAGTAGTTCACCCAAGTTTAGAAAGAATGTCAGTGGGAAAGCCAACGTTTGCCTCTGCAGCCCTTAAATTCTCAGCAGTCTCTTAATCTAGGCTTTATTTCCCCTTAGAAAAGACCCCCGGGTATGTAATGGTGAAAACATATGGATATGAGACCCCCAAAAGGAAACATCATAAAAACATGAGAGAGAAAAGAAAAAAAAAAACAAGATAAAACTATGCTGGAGGAGAAATTACAAGTCTTTCACTAGTGTTTTGGTAAAAATGTTCTAATGTAGTTTTCTCTACAGCATCATAGCATATAGAACACTGCATTCTAATGCAGTTCAATGAGTCAGATTAGTTATTTGTCACATATGTTGGTAACACAAGGAAATATATTTAGCCCAGAAAATTAATCCGGGCAGCCAGACATGAGCAGATGAATGAAATGACCCAAAGCAGATCCTAGCAGAAATATCATGTTTAATATTCTTGGAATTCTGACCTCACAACAACTCTTTATATTTAATACCCTTTCTAATATATAATTTAAAATAGAGTTATAAAAGTCACTCTTTTTCTTTCTTTCAAAGAGACACTTGTAAATCTGTTTTCCAGTTCCTTCTTGAAAAAATATTGGGTGATTCTTGAAAGATGTCCATTACACCTAATTAAACATGGTACTTATGCCACATTCTTTTTCAATATATCTTTTGCATCTCACTTAGAGTTATCACTCATATGGCCCAGCTATTGCTTTATTTAAACGTTGAAAATTAATGATATATTTAGGATACTTTGAACAATGTTAGGTATATTTAGTAAATCCTTTTAATGCTGTTTTGGGTGATTTATAGTCTGGGCTCTGCTATGCTTCTTAGAAATTATTCTGGCGATATTTCAAATTTTAATTTTAATTTTATATTTGAAATATATTTTGAGAAGTTCAGAAGAAACAGAGGCAGATCCAAGTTTTGTTGGATGGCTGGAGCAGAGAGAACAAAGAGGCTGGTACAAATTCTGGACACAAAGTGGGCTCTAGCACCATCTCTACCGCTTCGTGATTTTTTACTATCTCTGGCAGTAGGAGTAGGGAGACAACCTGCTGAATTTCAAATGTCCTTCAGGAACTGGAACGTTGCATTCTAATGCATTTTGATGAGTCAGATTCGTTATTTGTCACATAGGTTGGTAATGCAAGGAAATGTATTCAGCCCAGAAAATTAATCCAGGAAGCCAGCCATGAGCAGATGAATGAAAGTGACCAAACGCAGATCCTAACAGAAAGCTGAGGAATGTATTTTTAAGGAGGCTATGCAGCAGCCAAATCCTTTTAATATTGAGTGATAGGTTAAAGAGGTTGAAATCTCTACCTTTTTTGTGTGAAGAAAGCAGAAATCCTCTCCTTGTCTGGTGGGGGAGGGAAGCAAAGATACTGGGATGAGAAGACCATGTAATTTTCTCTTTCCTGAATGTATATGTCTCTCTTCTAGGACACACGTATATTCCACTAACCTGTGGAAAGAAGGCGCTGGGGGAAGTCTCCGTTGCCAACAAGCTGTTTATTAGAGATTAGGAAAGTGTTTGGATTCCCTGACACAGCTGGCTGGGGACCCCTTGCCTTGGAGATCAACAGGAAAGTGAAAAGTTTAGGCTGAATTTTGCTCTGTCACTGGTTAAATTTCTCCCAGAGCTGAAAATGATATTGCCCTTCCCAGGCTGTTGAAATGAGATAATGTCACATCCCGAATGAAATCACTAGGTCATAATCTCATCCTCAATGTGATTTTCTTGGCATGTGTAAGCATTACTGGGAGGAAGGGGAAAGGATGAGCACGGATTGAACAAAATCATTCCTTTAATTAAGCTCAGAGCATGTCACCTTGTGCTCTGATCCCATCAGATATCAGCAGCTAAGCAGGTTCGGGCTGGGGGTCGGCAATCACTCTGCATCTGTGGCATGTACTATTATAAGGTATAAGTTGAAGCCTTGCGCCCCTGACCAGGTGTGTGCTGCTTTGTGGGCTTTGCAGAAAAGAAAATAAATGAGACAACGATCTTAATGTGACTGGGCTCTCTGGAAGGTTGGCATGACATAGATAAAGGTGGTGTGTTTCAGTGTCAATTTCCTGATACCCCAAGGAAAGGCTGGAACCCTAGAGACAAACCTTCTTTTTCCAAATGAGACGGGATGTGCACTTAACTGAAAGAAACTCCAGCCTTCTCAGATGTTAGGAGCGTGGGAACAAGAATCAGGACTTAGTGTTCAGAGTGTTGTCTCTAGTAAACGAATCCCTAATCCTGGCTGAGAAAATGGTTGAACTCTTGGAGCTTTTATACATTTTTTTAGTCATAAACTTGTTGAGACCGACTGTGGATATTGCAAATTCCATTGACTGGAATGACAATGATCATTTGCTGTCAACTTGCGGAGGAGGAATCCTGCTGAGGAGGAATCCTCAGCGACTAAAGGACCCCTTCTGCTTGTCTAGGGCAGATTTAGAAACAAACCAGGCTACGTCTCAGCCTCCATGAAGTCACACCGGTATGGCAATATGAAGATAATCAGAAAAAAACAACGTCACCATTGGGAAGAAGAATGAGTGAGGGAGAGCATCTATTAATGGCTTTCTGTCTGGCTGGCTTCTTTCATCATTTTTATCTCCAGATTTCTGGAAGTAAATTCCAGAGTAAGAGTCTATCCTCACAGACTGATTTTACATCCCTTTGTTCTGTTCAAGGAAAACTGCAACCATTGGCATTTTGGTTTGGTAAATACCCTTGCCCTTGAACTTCGTCATCCTTGGAAGAAGAGTGAGGAGGAAGGAAAGGCTACGCAAAAGGAGAAGAAAGGGTGAGTGTGAGTCAAAGATGCCATTATCCCCCAACATTTATTCACAGGAGTCCACCATGCACCATGCACAGAGCAACAATGGGGCAAAGAGAAGACACTTGTCACTCCACTCTTTCACTTTATTGCTCCTGATCCACTTCGATCCTGCCATTCTTCGGGCCTTAGGCTTCTCTTTTCACTTAGCTTTGGCTTTTTGGGTGTCGTTACCAGAAAAACTAAGAAGGGATTTATTTAGAGAGAGGGCTACCTGACAGAAGCCAAGCCTGTAACATAGGAATGCAGCCTTCTATGAACTGTGGCCTGATAAGCAGGATGGACTCTCATTCTGGAATATGCTTCTAGAAATCTGGAGAGGTAAAGGAGATGATGATGATGATGATGATGATGATGATGATGATACCAGACAGATAAACCTCCTTGTCTTCTTACTGTCTGATCTCCTACCAATGCCTTTCACTGGCTGAAGCCAACCAGTTACCAAAAGGCCTGGGAGCTCACATTCCCATGGGTCATCCTCTTGGGATTGGCGCATGGTGGGCAGTGGAGCTAGAAGAGCAGATGGAGACTATGGGGGAGTTCGCATGTACTGTCGGCTATGCTGTTAGTTTGATTTGGGGATCTGATCAGAGATCCAGAAGGCTACTTTAAAAGCAAACGCAATCCAGAACAGGAGGACAATTTTTATTACTCCAAATAATTATATAGGTTTAACACAGCCTCGATCAAATGCCCAGTGGACTTGAGGCAGGGAGAGAGGGGTGTACTCTAGAAGGTTAGCCTTTGTTCTCCAGAAGCATTTCTTTCTAACACAAGTTTGCTACAAAGCTACTTTACATTCTAAAAAGTCCCAAATGTATGACCACTGGCTCCAGATGTGTTAATAGTGCTGAAGCAGCTCGCAACAGGCTACTTGAGTTATTGAATAAAAGAACTCAACAGGCAGCTAAGCCTTCCGACCGCACACTTTCACCTTTACACGCTCTGAGTCAGCTTTCAATAGGCATTAAATTCTCCCCTTGTTTTCATTCTTTGCTGAAGTAGGTTTCGTGGGGGCACATAAATAGCTGGGCTATCACTAAGTGCCCTTAAATATAGTATTTGAGAAATCTCTGTGTGTATGCAAGTTCCATGCATAAGTAATGTCCAAGGAGGAGGTTGAAACACTGAAATATTGAAATAAAAGGCTGGAGACTTGAGTGCTACTCCTGGTCTATTATTTTTGACTAGCCCCAAGGGGTAACCTTGGACTAGCATCTTTACATTTCTAAGATTTGTGTTTTATTGCTCCAAAATGGAAACCAGAGTCCTGTTACCAGGGGAAGATGTGAGTTAGAACACACCCTGGGCTTTGCTGAACGCACAGTACTTTGGGGCTGGGAAAGGTGAGTTTGGTATAGCATTTGCTTCTGGGCAGTTGCTTCCACAGGATTCGTGGGTTCACAATTTAAAAGACAGCCAAGCATGAGGATAAAACTTCCATTAAATGGTGCCTGTGTTTCAGGTCCTATGACAACCCACTAAGCCGTGCTCCCTAGCTTGATTTACTAATTTTCACATCTGAAAATTTTTACATTGCTCCAATTCCTACCGCACTTTAGAGTCTTCCTCTGAAAGTATTTCACGGTGAGTTATTTATTTAGTGTGACAGGAAAGGGATTAAAAATGC
>PVJC01008486.1:0-48597 GCA_004026665.1 Murina feae
ATCTATCTATCTAATCTAATAAAAGAGTAATATGCAAATTAACCATCACTCCAAGACACATAGCTTAGGTGTCAGCCAGACCACACCCACCAGCCAATCAGAGCAGCTTTATGCAAATTAACCCAATCAAGATGACGGCTGGCAGCCACGGAGCTAAAGCAAATAGGAGGCTTCCGTTTCACCAGCGATGGAGTTGAAACTACCTGCCTAGGCCGGCTGGGCCTCCGCTCAAAACAACAAAGTTTCAATTATAGAAGATAAATAAACCCCAGAAACCTGATTCCAGCCAGCCTCGCTGGGATGTTGTTTTAATGGGAGCTGTGGGAATCCTTAAAATGGCCCTCAGCCCCTCACCCAGGCTGGCCACACCCCCATGGGGTGAGGGTTCCCACTGGGGAGCTTGAACAGCTGCAAACAGCCATCAGCTCCTCACCCAGGCTGGCCAGGCATGCCAGCAGGTGGACATCCCTGAGAGGTCCCAGACTGTGAGAGGGCACATGCCAGGCTGAAGGACCCCACTGAGTGCACGAATTTTTGTGCACTGGGCCCCTAGTATATATATATATAAAACTATATATATATGTTATATATAGTTATATATATGTTATATGTAGTTATATATATGTTATATATAGTTATATATATAGTTATATATATGTTATATATAGTTATATATATAGTTATATATATATAGTTACATATATAATTTTATACTTATATAATGATTTTCTGGAATTAAAAAAAGGGGAGGTTTCTTTTTCTTTTAAAATCAGGACTTTTTAATACACCAGCTCAATTGAGTACTAAAATTTATTAGTAATGCATTGAGAATGACAAAATGTTGGAGAGTTGTCCAGACTAGAAGTAAAATTATTTTAAACCCTCTCTGACCAATTTCAGTCAAGAATAAAAAAGGAATGACTCTGCAATTAATTATTTGGAATATTTGAATTGCTTTAGATAAAGAAAGGGTAAATTATTATTGTAAATATATTTTATTGTTTTTTTACAGAGAGGAAAGGAGAGGGATAGAGAGTTAGAAATATTGATGAGAGAGACACATTGATCAGCTGCCTTCTGCACACCACCTACTGGGGATGTGACTCCAACCAAGGTACATGCCCTTCACCGGAATCGAACCTGGGACCCTTCAGTCTGCAGGCCATCACTCTATCCACTGAGCCAAACCAGTGAGGGTGGGTAAATTATTTTTAATAGAAAGTTTTCTTCTAGATAAGGACCTATTCAGATAATTCAGTGTATTTGTAATTACTGTAGTTTATTGAGCATACATTGTGGACACTTCAGCTATTTTCTCTATTCTCATTTAGATCTAATTAGAACTAGATGACCTATTTAAATGCATATATGGAAAAGTACTTATATTTAATGGAGAAAGTTTAAAATAGTCCAAGTTAGGAAGCTCTTTATTTCACTGTTGAAGACTCCAAATTGTGCCATGACTCAATCAAAACACACAACTGAATGGAATTAATTTCATTCATTTTCCTTTCTATGGTATGACATTCTGGGGCATTTGGTCAAGTTCTTTTATTATGTGTCTTGAGATTGCTGAGTCCATTGTTACTTTCAGTATAGTAAATAGTGGTTCATTTTTCTTTCCTGTTCACTCTATCTAGTAGAAGAGTCTGGAGAGAAAGAAAGTGGAACTTTGCTGAGTATTGTCAAGGGTGAAAAACAAAGGAAGTTATGTGAGGCCAGTGTACCTGCAAGAGAGCAGGAATAGCCCTGGCCAGGTGGCTAGGTTGGTGGTTCCATTCCCCAGGTTGAGGGATCCCCTGCAGGGTGCATGCAGGAGGCAACGGATCCATGTTTCTCTCTTTGTCTTTTCCTTCCTCTTTCTAAAAATCAATAAAAGTTAAAAAAGAAAGAAAGAAAAAGAAAGAGAACTAGAGCAGTCATAGAAATAAAACTACAGCTGCCCAGAATGTTGTTTAGAGGAGAAGTCAGGGTCTTAAGAATACTGCCCTATTTTTGCATTCTTTACCCTCCTCTCTTTTTTGTGTATATTTTAGTGGTTACCTATGATGAGAATATCCTTACCCTATTTTCAGAAAAAAGAAAAAAAAAAGAGTAGTCTGGGATCACAGGAACCTGGACTACAGATTTGGGTGTAGTTGATGAAAGCTGTCAAGTTTCATATGATGCACTGGCCCCAATTCCTTAGGATTACAATTGCTTAAGAAAACACACTTGACCTTCTGCATGCAGATCCTGTCTGATCTTACAACCCTAAACGAGGCATGAATGATTCAGGGACCTACTGTGTGCCTAAAGCCCTGAGAGGCGATAGCAGGCGCCTCTTTCTCATTTCCTTTTCCTCTCCTCCTGCCTCCTGCTTTCCCTGACTCTCCCCCTTTCCCGCCCTTCCCTTTTCTAATTTTCCTTTCTGTCCCTATGCACTTCTCTTCACCAACCAAATGGCTGTTTTGTGATACAGATTTGATTTACTGTAAATATTTAATGAAACCAGCCATTTATTAAGCCAGCTCTTTTCAGTGTATTTGTCATTGTGATAACATCCAAAAGTGAATCAGAGCGAAAAAAATGAGATCCTTCAAATCCGTTCATCTCATCACCTAATCTGACACTGCAGTCTATGTCTCTTGAGTGGAATTACATTATTTAAGTATAGTAATAGTTATTTGAATTTATAGATCCCCCAAAGCCATGAGTAGAAATGAACACCTATCACATCAGAGTGGATCTCTCAGCATAAAAAAGCCTTGGCTCAATGATATTTTCCTGAGCATGTTTGAGCATGAGGTAACTATCTTTCGCATGTCTATTCAATTATTTAATTGTTGAGCATAAAATTGGGAACATATTTAATTTCCTCGAGTATATTCAGCAGCACAAAATAATTACAAAGGCTAGCAAGGCTAGCAGACTTCTTTCTTTCATGATTCAAAAGAAATTGTTGTTTGAAATTGTTTAAATGCTGCCTAACCTCAGATGGTTTATCATGAATGATCTAATGACTTACCCTCCTGTTACTGAGCATAAAGTACTTGCCTTTGTAACAGATGTTTTGGTGTTATAATAGGCTGTCTTTTATCCATTCATACAATCCCTATCATATTAGTGCAGCCACTTAACATTGTATCTTTTTCTATCTGGTATCTACATCCCCTCATATTGTGGGAGAATCTGTATGAGTGGTCTTGGGGAGGCAGTGCCCACCTCTCGATATGGAAATGTAAAGAGTTAGGTCCTTTCTTCCCTGACCCTGATAATACTGCATGGGAATGACCTACACTGGGCTAATTAGAGCTTCTACAAGGGTTTTCAATTTTGAATGAGTAAAGAAAAGACTTCTGGAAAGTTTCTTCACAAAAGTGGCAGCGGCAGAGTGTCTGGAAGTGGTGGCCTCTGGCAGACTATTACTGCTAAACATGATCATAATGCTCTCGGCTTCTTGTTTATTCGGAAATACTGGTGTTTTTTTTAAAAGCCTGATCATTAAGTTTCCATCAGTTGTGTGAGTTCTCAATATTTTTGCAATAATTTTGTTTTTGGTAAACAAAGTCAGATTTAGTATCGGTGGTAGATAGAAATACTGGCTTCAATTCTTAACCTCTCCTTATAGTCAGACTTCTTACCCATGTGGCTTTGCGGTTCTTCCCATTGGCAGGCACTTCCGCATGTCTTGGTTTAGCCTTGGCTGTGAACTTGCTTTATCCAGTGGGATAGGGTAAAAGTGATAGTGTGTCTGTCAGTTCTGCATCTAGACCTTAGGAGGCTTACATTTATACCTGCCTTCCTGTGTTTCTGCTTTGGCCCTGGCTACCTTCTTCTCCTCTGCCCATGCCTCGGAATGAATACGTGTGGAATAGATAGAACTCAGCCCAACCTGCAATGAGGAGCTAAGTCTAGCTTGGCCCACGACTTCCAATAGCATCACCCAGACAAACACAGCCTAGATTCGCTGACCATCAAAAGACCCACAGATATGTGGACAGGTCCAGCTGAGATGAACAGAACCAAGTGTCTAATGCTCACCTGCCAGTTTCTAAGAAATAGATGATTTTTGTTTTATGCCACTGAGATTTCATATTTGTATTTTGCACCTCACAATAGCTAACTGATACATATCTGTTATAGGCAATTGAAAGCATTCCAATTGATGGGATATATCAGTGTCCATAATGTGAAGGAAGCATGTGTGTGTGAGAGAGAGAGACTATGTGATTGATCCTGACTTTAGTTCTGTGGGGTAAATCATGTCCGGCCTTAGCAATCATATTTTTCTTTCTTTCTTTTTTTTTTTTTTAAATGTATTTTATTGATTTCTTACAGAGAGGAAGGGAGAAGAATAGAGAGCCAGAAACATCGATGAGAGAGAAACATTGATCAGCTGCCTCCTGCACGCCCCCACTGGGGATGTGCCTGCAACCAAGGTACATGCCCTTGACCGGAATCGAACCTGGGACCCTTCAGTCCGCAGGCCGACGCTCTATCCACTGAGCCAAACCGGTTAGGGCAGCAATCATATTTTTCTATTCTCTTTCCTGATTGCTTGAAATGAGCACATAACTTAGTCTTCATACCAGTGTGATCTCTGGGAAGTCATGTGTGTGTGTGCATGTGTGTGTGTGCACATGTATGTAAATTTCTGTTTTTCCTTTCCTGATAAAAGGGGATATATTGGAAGAGATGTTCTCTTTTCCTTTTCTCTTCATGCCTGGAGTTGAGGCTGTTATCTGTGTCCACTGGGGAACACCTGAGTACAGACTGAAGGAGTGAACCTGTGTGCATGATGCCAATGAGCCACTTAATTAACCAACTCTGGGCTGTCCTACCTCTGAGCTCTGTGTCATTAGAGAGAATGCATTTTATTTTATTGTTGTATAAGTACTGCGTGCTAACCAATTATGGCACTGGAACTCTGTACATTTTTATTTTAAGCTGATTGGGTTGGATTCTCTTGTACTTACCGCTGAAAGCATCTTGACTGTTTTGGGTGTGGTATGTATGTGGGTAGGAGCACGAGGAGGATGTAATGCAGGAGAAATTTGGGTGAAAGGAAGAAAGAGTTCAGGTTATCCCTAATGAAACTATAGGCACATAGCAGCATGTGTTAAGTGGTGTGTAAGATGAGGTCAAGTGGAAAATAGCCCATAGCTACCTGGATTTTCCTCTGTACATCCAGCCACAGATAGATTTGCTCTGTATGGGTCACTAGCAAATGATGACAGATACACCTTCACTGCTGATGCTTTTATCAATCTAGAACATTCTGACCAATAAAACAAAGCTGCTACTTTTAGAAAGAAGTGAACATTTGGCTCCATATGACATCTGTAATCAGATAGCATATGTTTGAACATAACATTGACTCAATTCTGAAGTCCACACTGTATCCAGACCAATGAACTCAGAACCTCTGGGGTTGGGAAATAAGTGGGCATATTTTTATAGCTTCCCAAATAAATTTCATTATGCATCCAATGTTGAGAATTATTATTTTAACCTCTGTTCTCCTGGAAGTGAATCAAAACCCCAAATAAAATGTGTAGACAAGGGGGAAAAAGGTATAGGAAAGTAAAGACTATGGAGGTTTTCATTATCTACTAGAGGTGAATTCGTGCAACACTGGGGTCCCTGGGCCTGGCTTGCGGGATCAGCCAAAACTGGCTCTACGACATCCCCTGAGGGGTCCCGGATTGCAAGAGGGCACAGGCCAGGCCGAGGGACTCCACCAGTGCATGATCAGGGCCGGGAGGGACATGGGAGGTTGGTCAGCCAGGGAGGGACTGCTAGAGGGCTCCCGGGTATGTCTGGCCCATCTCGCTCAGTCTTGATCAGCCAGACCCCAGCAACAAACTAACCTACCAGTCAAAGCGTCTGCCTCCTGGTGGTCAGTGCACATCATAGCAAGCAGTTGAGTGGCCTTAGCATATCATTAGCATATTATGCTTTGATTGGTTAAACGGATGACCAGACACTTAGCATATTAGGCTTTTATTATATAGGATTGCTATATAAAAAATAATCCCATAGTTTAGCAGCTTAGAACAACGATAACCCTTGTTATTCCAGTTTCTATGGATCAAGAATCTGGGACAAGCTTATTTGAGTGGTAATGGCTAAGGGCTGTCATGCAATTGCAGTCAAGTTGTTGGCCAAGGTATAGTCATCTGAAGTCTTTGGAGATTCTGTTTGCAAGGTGGCTCACTCACATGGCCATTGATAGGAGGTCTCAGTTCCTTGCTGGCTATTGGCAGGAGGCATCAGTCCCTTTTCAAGTGGTTTTCTCTTTACAGCTGCATGAGTGTCCTCAAAACATGTCAGCTGGCTTTCTCCAAAGTGACTAAATCAGGAAGGAACAAGTGGAAGCTCTGATGTCTTTCATGACCTAGACTCTGAAGTCACACACCATCATTTCCACAGTATCCTATTGGTTATACAGCCCTATTCAATGCGAGGGGGGACACCAGGAGTTTGGAATCACTGAGGCTATCTTGATTACTACAGTGGGATAAAAATGAATACATAATCTGCCCTCCTTTCAAAGGTGAATGCTTGGTAGGCTGATGATAGAAACCCAGTATTGAGGAGTGTTCATCAGAATAAAATACTCTGTAGAGCAGCCCTATCAATTTCTTGTTCTATAACAAGATGACTGCGTAGAGCTTTCATAAAATAAGGAGATCTTTAATGCCCTCATCATTTAAAAAATTATCAAGTTAAATCCAATTCTCCTAGGATTGATGAACAAAATTATGAATTAAATGACAAAATATAATAGTATGTTTAATTTGAAGAAAATTATACAAATAAATTAACTTTTAATAATCTAATTAAAAATAGACTTGTCCTAAGAAACAGACCCAAAATTAGAAGCATAGGATAAGTCTGAAAGGTTTATTTAACAATTTGAGTTAGGAAGTACTATTAATTTTGTGCTTTAAAAAGATGCACAAATGAGTTAACTTATAAGAATATAAAGAAGGTTGAATATTTAAATGGGAAAATATATAAAAGTTCAACTTTAATTGTATTGAACCCAATATTGCTAAAATACACTAATCTATTCTTAAGCCTAAAAGATTAACACAATGACAGAATTTCAATTAATGATTTTAATTTTAGAATTATTATTTTAGCACTAGATTTCTGTCTTTAAAAAAAAATCAAGGATAAAGATAGCAAAATAAAGAAAAATTGTGAGTGATACTGGCTTCAGATAAGATATGCTCATATTCAGACTAAAAGTGATATGAAATGCAAATTTCATGGCAATTAAGATTAGCATATTCAGAAAACAACATATCCTGAGATTATATTCTTCATATTTTAGTACTTGAACATGTAATACATTTCAAGTATATAATCATGACATTGTCAGGTTTCTATGCATTAAAAGGAAGCCTTCATCTATTATTTAAAACTACGAATATGCAATAGTCATTTCTGTCTTCCCCTAGGAAAAGCAATATCTATTTCTTTGACTTGGTGATCAGCATTTCATGATTTACCATTTCCTTTTGAGGTCCACAGCAACATTGCAAATACCATACTTTCAGGAGAAACAGCTGGAATAAATTATAAGGCACAGGCTGACATGCCAAGCAGCAAATAAGAAAATTAGATTAGGATTTTAAGGGCTTATTTTCAGTTAGGAGTGGATTTGCCTCCAGTCCCCATGGGAACCCCATTCTAATCTTCAAGGTGGAATTGTTTGGCGTGTTTTCTCTTGGTATTTGGATGAGAAAGTAGAACAAGCCAGACTTTAAATTAAAGAGCAGAGTTCTTGTGGGATGCGTCTAATGCTCTGTGTGGAGTTGCTTTTATTCCCTGCTTTGGCCCTTAGTGGATGAGTTAGGCTGGTGTGTGTCCCTGAGCTCTCATTCTATAAACAGAATGCAATCTCTCATTTACAGAGTGCTGTTAATGCTATAAACATTTTCAGGAACTTATTGAAATAATTACATAAAACTTTGAAGTATTATCCTTTACTTTCAGATCTGCAGTGACTCCCTGAATGGTCTGGCTCCTTACCAATACCTGTGTAATTTGAAAAGAATAATGTTTTAAAGAATAGTACCATGGAAAAAAATTGGCTCCAAAAATCAAGTTTCAGTTTTTTTGTTCCAAAAATATTAGGAATTCTTGGCAAATTGGGTCCATGAATGAAAGCTGCTTCTAGGAAAGGCAGTTTAAAACTGGCTGGAATGACATAGCCCATCTAAGAGGTTAGAAATTAAACCTAGCTCAACAATTTAAAAATTAAGTGATTTTTTTCTCCCTAAATTAGGAGCGTATATCAAAAGTTACTAACGACAATTCATATACCCATTCCCATCCCCTCTCTCCAACTATAGCTGGGGGCTGTAGGCTGAGCACTTGGATGAGGGTTATAAGTAAATCAAATTGCTTTTGAGACACCTTTGGAATCAGTAAATCTGTCTGAAACTTAATTCAGTCACTAGTTAGGTTACATCAGGCAAAATGACGTAGTTGTCAGAAGGCTTATTTCTTCATCTCTAAAATGGGGTACTCTCATAGAATTGTTGTAAGATTGAGTCTAATATGTAAAGCAACTTAGTAAGAAAGAAAAACTGGTAGGTATTACTGTTGTCATTGTGGTTAATATACATCATCCTAAATATTAACGGAGTGAGCTAATATTGGCTATGCTTCAGGAACTTTTATTTCTGAATTACTTTATTTGTTTTTGTCCCCATTGTTTTCTTTCACTAATTTCCTTAAGCGCTATGCCTACTTTGCTTGATTTTTTTTTCTGATTTCCTACTGATTGCTTACTGAATTATGCCACATATTGATAGCTAAGACAAAAGCTTCCATAAGGTTAAAGGTTTGCATATGCTGTGCTGTGAATGATTTTTGATGAACAAGATGATAGTACACAGGCTGATGGCTGAACCCTCCCTAACCTGGTAAGGCCGTTGATGATAGTATGAGGGAACACGTCAGTAGTTCTCAACCCTGTTGCCTGTGAAAATCACCTGCCTGATGTCCACCCACAAAGATTCTGATTTAGTGGATCAGGTGGGGCCCTCTCTTCGGAGGGTTTTACTACTCTCCAGGTGCCTTTGCTATGTAAGGAAGATTGAGAATTCCTGGGCTCTTAAAGGGAAAGTTTGTTTTCTTCAGAGTAACTCTTAGCAAGACATAAATCTCTATGAGTCTCTGTATGCTTTTCATAGAGGTTAAAGGGCAGTCCCTAGGTTTTGGGAGTAAGCCTCATTCATTTTTTTTCATGTCGCTTTAGTTTAGTTTAACCCACACACTGGGGATTTCAAATTCAATTATGACTTTTAAGGAACTTTTATTCCCTATTTTACTTAAGCCTATATGATGCTTTGTAAGTGAAAGGCTCCTACCTCAAATGTGAGTTAACTGGACTCACCCACAATTAATTATTATGCTGTGGTCCAAATTGAGGCAACCAGTATGTATAAATGAACCCTGATCTGAGTGGACACTAGTTTGGCATCCTTTTTCTGTCTTTCTAATCCTATCTAAATTAACTTATTTTAGAAGTACATGCTATTGCATTGCTTTTGCTCTGGTTAGTGAGATTTACTCCACCCACAGGAGAAACCACATTTAGTGATGGGTAAATCTACAGATGAAGAGAACGTGTGAACTTCCTAACAGGGAGGCTCCTACTTGCAGCTCAAGTCTTCCTGACTATCCTGTATTGGTCCATCTTTGCCTCTACATCTTATTCATGTTTCCCAGCCTCTCTCCTGCATCCTGGCTATGTGAGAAGAGCCCTTCTTCAAGGACAAATTTGAACTCCACCTCTTCCATAAACCCATCCCATCTCTGACCAGCCCAGCTTGGGTAAGGCCTCCTTCTCCTCGTTCCTGTGTTCACCTACATGATCCACTGTTACTGTGAGCTGCTGTTTATACCTTTTTGTGCCTGCATCTTGTCTTCACAACCAGCTTTAAACTTTCAGGTTTAGGAGCAGCCTGTTACTTCAGAAGTAAGGTCCTACAGTTTAAGTACTCCAGTGTGTGATGGTGGTGGTGAAGTAGAAATGTTGTTTGAGAAAGGAGGGAGGACGTGGGCTGGATTTCCTAGGGATCTCCCGGAGAAGGTAGGACTTAAACAGGGATTCAGGACTGGACAGAATTTGGATTGTTGGAGGAGAGAGCCTTCTACAAAGTGCTATTTTTTGATTCAGGTTTGATTATTCTGTATATGTGTGTAAAAATATATATGCACACACATATGTGTTTGTGAAGCCATCTGAGTTCTTAGACCTTAATACCTTCAGAACCCATCTTTATATATATGTTGTTATAAATAAAAATTATACCTTATACTTGCCACTTTTTTAATTTCCAGTCTCCAGGATGAGGGCAAAACATATATCTTTGAACTTACATGTTATGTTTGCTGTTTTAAAATTTGAAGCTCAAACCCCTCCTTCATGTGCATTTTGAGCTAGCTGTCAGGAATTTTGTACTGGAATTGAGAGTGCCAGTGATCTTACTCACTTACAATGTCTGTTCAGTATTGCACATGAAATTAAAAGCTTTTCAAATTAACTGCATATCTGAGATTCTGACTCCTGTCAGCACTTCCCAACTCTGACTGTTGTCTTGGATGAATGACAGGAATCTGATGCTACAAGGGGAGTCCTAGTAAAATCAGCCGGTAACCAGTGTGATTGTTACGACATTGATGTCAGACAGTGACAAGGTCGCAAAACCATCTCCTGTGCCTGCTGGATTTGGGGGCACTAGATTTTCCTGTCCAGCCAAGACATTTACTCATTCAAAATTTAAAGCTTAATTTCATGTTGAGTGGTTTTTAAGTGGACCCAACATTGTTTTTCCTATGAGGACCACTCAGCTTTCTTTACAACGTGTATAACCTTGCATCAGGCCTTCCTCCTAAATCTACCTGTGCTTTTGTATTCAGCATTTGCCGACTCCCACAGTAAATTCTGTGTGGTCAATCACTTTTCATAAGAAGTTCATGTAAATTGGAGTACAGCAGAGGTTTTATTGATGAGACTGATGTGTTATTAAGATTGCTTCAGGACTCCTTTCTGAATAGTGAGATAAAAGTCAGAGATAATAATGTCCCTTGGCAGTAGCCTTGATGGAAAAAATGAAGCTTGGAAAATTTATACTTCTCAATTTTTGGGGGAAGCCATGGCAGAATAATTTATTTCAAGCCCTATTCCAGTTTTTAAATAATGTTTACTAGAAAATTCAGGATCTTCTGAAAGTATACCATTCATACATAATGAAACTTTTATTCATGTGCAACATGAAGCTGAATGGTGTGTCTTTCAAAGTCCATGTGCAGTGGGCTTTCTAAGGTACTTATACTTTTATTTTTTCTGTTTTTGACATGGATATACTCATGGATGTCATGCCAAGTATCTAAATTTTTAATATGCGAAATATGGTCAATATGTTTACTACTCAGGTCACTTTTTAAAACTTAAATGGTAGAATTATTTATGGTGGTTTCGTCGGAAGTAGGATTGGCAATAAGGGGCTACAGTTTGGGGGTGAGGTGGAGCTCTATAAATGGTCCTCAACCAGTACTAACTACTTGCTCTGCCTACTTCTAGAATCACCAATATTTCAAATATGTATCCCAAAGCCCTCTTTGGTGACTTTATTAATTTATATGTTTGTTGTTAATTATTTCTTTGTTTTATTGTTTTTCTGATGATTTTAAATGATTTAAAAACTTAAAGCACATTTTGGGAAATATAAAAGAAGCAGAAGGAATTGAAACATCTTTAGAGATGCATCAGTAAACGGACTCTTACAAAATGACATTGTGCCCTGGCTGGTGTGGCTCAGTTGGTTGGAGCATTTCCTGAGCGTCAAAGGTTCAGGTATTCTATTCTCGGTCAGGGCACATACTCAGGCTGCAGGTCAATCCCTAGTTGGGGCATGTTCAAGAGGCAACTGATGGATATTTTTTTCACATTGATGTTTTCCTCTCTCCCTCTCTCTCCCTTTCTGCCTCTCCCTGACTCTCCCTTTCATTTTTCCTCTGCCTCTCCCTCCTCTCTCTAAAAGGAATTAATTTAAAAAAATCAAACATATACTCCAGTAAGAATTAAAAAAAAAAGACATTGCATAGTGCACTGTTATGTAGAGGATTATTAGAATGAAACCCAACAGGATTTTTTGAGTTTGTGGATGAGGGTTATATATTGGGCTATGGGGTAAGTCATGATTATAGTGGCAGTAAAGGGGCAGGAGGCCAGGTGAACACTGGTGTTTGGTCAGTGAGGAAGGTACTCCATGGCATTCCAGATAATGAGTTTTTCCATTTGCATAAGACCAAAAAAAATTCAGATGGATTTAATTGAAAAACAATTATTGATTCACAAATTGACTTAATTTAAAAATGATTGGCTTGCATAATTACATATTCAGCTAAGGCATCTCTGAGTCTAGATGCGAACCGATTGTATCAGAAATCTTTATCTACCTCTTATTCTGCTTTCTTTTATTGGTTTCCTCCTCAAGTGACTTTTCCCCAGGAGTTTCTGAGCTGTATTCTTTCTGTTTAGCAATCCTAATGGGAAGACACACCTTTTCTAAGGGTTTCCACATCTCTGACTGCTTTTTCTGAATCAACTTCCTTCATTATTTCTTTGTGCACTAAACACTGCAGCCTGACTTCAAAGGCTGATGTGTGTTCATTTTTCCTGCTTAAGATGGAGTCAATCCTAGCAGTTCAGACCACAGAGACTGAGGGTGTGGGGAAGGAAGTTTCCCCGAAATACAACTGGGAGCTAATAGCAGAAGAAAAGACTATGAATTACATAGGACAAGCAAACAAAACAAAACTAAAATGCAAACAAACAGAAGGTCTGTTGCATATAGTATCAGATAATAGGATGGAGACTGGCTCTAAGTGGGTGAGGACTTCAGGAGAAATATAAATAGGCACTGATGTCATTATAGAAGAATCTAATACACGTTCTTCAGAAAATTATAATGCTAATACTAAGTTATGGTTTTTAAGAGAATGAATAGCTAAATCAAAGAACATATTTTCATGCAGATGTCCCACATAATTACAAAAATATGTAGAAATATTGATCAAACTAAAGGAGTTTTCAAAGTTTTCTAGGAGAAATTTTTAGGTCCAAATTTTTCATTCCTAGCAAGAGTGGGTGTTTTTGTGAAAATAGAAAACATCCTGCAAAACATTTGTTTTTCAGTTTCTACTTCATATATGCACCAATCAGTAAAATTGCAGTGCAGGCACAAGTGACTTCACTTTTCTAACAAAACACTATATGCTTATCCAGAGTAACTTAGTTTGTCTAGGAGAGAAAAATGTGTTACCAAATCTTTTATTGTGAACTATAGGCACAAACTATAGGCACAGACTTATCACCTTTAAAAGACTGGTTTGGTTAGTACTTCAAAGATAAATATTATTCATAAATTTACTCAAATTTTATTTTCTAAATTCTAAAAATAAAGTTTTATACCAATACTAGAGGCCTGGTGCATGAAATTCGTACACCGTGTGTGTGTGTGTGTGGGTGTGTGTGTGTGTGGGGGGGGGATTGTCCCTCAGCCCAGCCTCTACCCTCTCCAATCTGGGACCCCACAGGAGATGTCTGACTGCTGGTTTAGGCCCAATCCCACAGGGATATCCCTCTCACAATCCGGCACTGCTGGCTCCCAACTGCTTGCTTGTCTGCTGCCTGATTGCCCCTAACTGCTTCTGCCTGCCAGCCTGATCATTTCCTAACCACTCCCCTGCCTGCCTGATCGATGCCTAACTTCTCCCCTGCTGGCCCGATCTCCCCCAACTGCCCTCCCCTGCTGACCTGGTCGCCCCAACTGCTCTCCCATATTGACCTGGTCACCCCCAACTGCCCTCCCTTGCAGGCCTGATTGCCTACAATTGCCCTCCCCTGCCGCCATCTTGTGGTGGCCATCTTGTGACCACATGGGGGAGGCCATCTTGTGTGAGGGCATGATGGTCAATTTGCATATTACCACTTTATTATATAGGATTATTATATAGGATACCTAGTAGAGGATATGTAATGCACAGATTTTTTTCTAAATATATTGTATGCTTTTTCTAAATATATTTTTATTGATTTTAGAGAGGAAGGAAAAGTGAGATAGAAACATCAATGATGAGAGAGAATCATTGATTGGCTGCCTCCTACATGCCCACTGGGGATCAAGCCCACAACCTGGGCATGTTCCCTTGATGGAATCAAATCTGGGACCCTTCAGTCCACAGGCCGATGCTCTATCATCTGAGCCAAACCAATTAAGGCAGATTTTGGATTTTTTATAGTTTTTGTTTAATTTTATAAATATCTTTGCCTGAAATTTTAATATGCATTTCAGAAAATTCAATGCAATTGAATGCAATTCAGATATTATTTATTGAAAAACTGTTGCAGAGAATCAAATAGATATGACCCTTTGTACTTTCCAGTGATTTGAAATTTACCATAGGAAAAACATTTGTATTTTATAATCATGATTTTAATACATAATTCATGATTATAGTACATAATAGTGTTATACATAATAGTATAATACATAATAATAATACATAATTATAATATGTTACATATGATTATAATACATAATAAAAACAAATTATAAGAGTGATATAAGTACAATATTCAGAAGAAGAAGAGAATATTTTGTTGGGGAAAAGGAAAGAGGAAATACTCTCTGAGGGAAGTGGTACTTGACTATATATATATATATATATATATATATATATATATATTTATATATATATATATTTGAAAAATTTTCCCCTAGGTGGGATTGTTTGGCAAAAGCTTTTCCTGTCAGAGTGAATAATAGAAGCAAGACATGCATTATATTCTAAGAAAGATGGAGAACACAGAAGACGTGAGAGATGGGACTAGAGAGGAAGACTAAAGCCCACATGAGAAGATCCACAGTGATTTATAATCTAGAGTCTCTGTTGGGCAACAAATTTAGGTATGGGGATTGTGGGAAAAGCTAGTAAAAAGTGCCTGAGGTGTTGAGCAGGATGAAATGGGGGGGGGGGAGGGGGGCAGCTGATGCCATAGAAATAGACAAGTCAAGAGGCATTGCCAAGTTACTATAAAAGGATGAAGATGTGATAAGTTTGGCATAGAATGCATTTTGAGTGGCTGGGGAATATCCAAGCAGATGTTTTTCTACATGGGAATGACAGATGAAGGCTCAAGGAGAATGGGTGAAATTATACAATGGGGCAAAGTTTGAGGATGAAGACTTGGAGACTTAGAAGAGAGAAGAGTGAACGGCAGTCTATAGATCAATGGAGTTCAATTTTTCTGTACTGTGTCTCTGACCTTGTGACTAATTCCTCCTTACATGTGTTTTTTCTCATAATTTATCACCTTTATCTCCACCCTTTTGTGGCTTCACCTTGTCTTAGAAGTGTACAGAGGTTCCTCATTTGATCAGATCTCATATCAGAATCAGGCTCTTATCTTGACACCCAGATTGCTAGTAACTTGATTCATGTCTTTGCTTTATATTTCAGGATTCTCAACCACTCAGACTTAGATACTGTATTTTCTGGCGTATAAAACTACTTTTTAACCCAGGAAAATATTCTCAAAAGTCAGGGGTTGTCTTATAGGGCGGGTGCTGAAACTTCCAAGCCGGACTGGAAAATCTGTGGTTGTGGCATACCCTGGGGGGAGCTCAAAAACGGCCGAACTCCATTCATTTCAATGGAGCCAGAGGGAGACCGCAAGTGTCTCCAGTCGGCTCCTTTTTGTGCCACATATGGTCTCTGTCCGGACTTTTTAACCCAGGAAAATCTTCTCAAAAGTTGGGGGTCGTCTTATACGCCCAGTTGTCTTATGTGCCGGAAAATACGGTATATACTTCTTAACTATTAACTTGAGCTATTAGCCAGAGTCAGGGCAGCACTCAGCAAATTCAAAGGGGTAAGTTAAAAACAAGTTTAATAAAAGGAGCAATTTACAATGATGTCAGTAAGTTTAAGGGAACCAATAAAAATGGTGAAGCATTCATTGGTGAAACATGCCAATTCTGGACCTGAAGGGGGTGGTAGTTATGAGAAGATGAGGACAGTTGCAGCAGTGGGAGAAGGTTCATGTGATGGAGGTGTCACCTTGGGGTGAAGAACATAGCCACTGCCACGCTTCTGCTCACTAGGAAGAGGTTTGGAGGTGAGGGGGCAAGTAAATTCCCTTTCCTCTCCCTTTCCCACCTTCGTCTCCTGCCAGCATTAGCCATTGGCAAACCAGTGTAGAAGGCAAAGGTCAAGGGAATCCATATGGTACCACCAGTAGGGCTCAGCTTCCTGAGGAAAAAAGCAAGTTATAGAAGAGTGAGAGTATGTCTGGAGAGGCAGAAGGGAATACCCACCATGCTTGACTTCCTGTTCTCTTTTCTACTCCTGACTTCTGAGGAGAATGTATTATTTAACTCTTGCATGTGCTGCTCAGACCCTGGCTTCTTGCTTTTCATGACCTCTAATAGGTAAGAATGAGTGTTTCAAGGGCACTGCTTTTCCTCACCCATCTTAAAGCTTTGAAGTGTTCAAAGAATTTAAAGGGGGGAAAATGCAGAAGAGGGCAAAAAAGATAGGAAGAGATGCATAGAGTAAGAGGCTTCTTTTTATGTGTGTGCACAAAAAGCTGATGCTATATATGACTCAAATTTTGGCTGTTTAAATGTGATTAAGAATTTCATTCCTAAAAATTACTCAAGAGAAACAAGATTATATGTCCACAAAAAGACTTATATAAAAAACATTCTTGGAAGCTTTATTCATAATAACCAAAAACTGGCAGCAAAGCAAATGTTCATCAACAGGAAAACGGATAAACAATTTGTGATAATGTATCTATAAAATGAAATGTTATTCAGCAGTAAAAGGAAATTAGCTACTGATAAAAGCAACAAACTGGATGTATCTCAAAAATATAAAGTTGAACAAAAGAAGTCAGACACAAAGAAGACATAAGTATGACTCCATATATGTGAAGTTCAAGGACTGGCAAAACAAATCTACGGTGATAAAAATCGCAGTAATGGTTGCCTGTGTGTGGGCAAGGCAATAGCCTGGAGAAGGGCACGAGAAAACGTATAGGAATGATGGAATTGTTCTCTTGATTGAAGTGGAGATTAAATTGGTTTATAAAATTGTTCTTGTTGCAGAGAGAGGGTGCTGATCAGTGGCGTTTACAAGGCTTCCAGGTTTCTAGCTACTTGACAAATCGATATTCTGCTTAATACCTTGATCAGCATCAATGACCTTAGGAAGGTCACCTTTAGGAAGTCTGTCATCCAGATCCTGAAGGATCTCTGGTACAGGTGACCACTTACGGAGGCCCTACCTGGAGGTCCACAGGCCTCTTAAAAAAAGTCAATTCTCTTCCTGCTCAGCAGCTTTTTGAAACGGAAGGTTGTTTGTGATGTACACACACCTTCTGATATCTTTAACCCCTCTGCGAGGGCTTGGCTTATTACATTTCAGAATGCAACCCATCCATTTGTGATGCTGATTTTAAATTAAACAGGATCCAGAGCAGATAAGGGGTTGTAGGGATGGAGAAAAATGCCTTTCAATTAGAAATTTATCACATTTTGACAGTAACTGTCCCTTTCAATGGTAGTAGGTTAATGGCATCGTGTTTCTGCTGTTTGCTGACATTTCGCCATAATTGGTGTCCAGTACATTCATGGAAAGAAGGGAGATGCTGTGAAAGTGGTGGTGGTTAATGGGAAGATGGGGACATTGTTTTCATTGGGGGAATGAGAATAGAGGAAGTAATTACATAAAAGCTATGTCAGAGAGGCAGAGGTATACTCTTTTCCATTTGTTTTCTAAACTAATTTAAAGAATTCCCTTAGAAGATATAAAGAAAAATTAGTTTATTATTGCTTTCAGATAACCTGGTAATTTACTGTTAAATGAACAGAAAATAAGAACAGTGTCAGTGTCAATAGAAGCTAGATTTTAGAGAAAATTGCTTTGTGCAGAAAGAAAATTCTATAATTTATCGCCAACTCAGTTTACCAGATTCATAGCATGCTGTAATCCTTATGCATTACAAACCATTCTGTGCAACTGAATTTGTGAGATCTTCTTCTTTGTCTTTTAAGATGAATCATGCAACTCAGACAATATATTTTTCTTACAGCTAACAGATTATGTATAAAAAAAGCATATTTACAAATACACAATATGTAATTCTATCTTTAGTAATGGGGAAAAGAGCATTTAATATTATTTTTAAGATGTTCTTTTGAATACAAGAGACACAGACAGAAGCTGCTCTGAGTTGAAAGGATATTTTATGATTATGCACATTATATATACTAGGGGCCCAGTACACAAAAATTTGTGCACTTGGGGGGGGGGTCCCTCAGCCCAGCCTGTGCCCTCTCGCAGTCTGGGACCCCTCGGGGGATGTCCACCTGCTGGCATGCCTTGCCAGCCTGGGTGAGGGGCTGATGGCTGTTTGTAGGCTGGCCAAGCCCCCCAGTGTGGACCCTCACCATGTGGCCTGCCTGGGTGAGGGGTTGAGGGCCGTTTTCAGGCTGCCCACAAACCCTTCAAGGTTCAGGTCCCTACTGGGGTACCTGGCCAGCCTGGATGAGGGGTTGAGGGCCGTTTTCAGGCTGCCCACAGTCCCTTCAGGGTTCGGGTTCCTACTGGGAACGTCTCCAATTTGCACAGAAACACAAGGATTGGACAGTTGAGCATTGGAAAAAAGTCATGTGGTCTGATGAATCATGTTTCCAGTTGCATCATGCAGATGGCAGAGTGAGAATTTGGCGGAAACAGCATGAAAGCATGCACCCTACATGCATGAATACAACCCTTCAAACTGGTGGGGGCAGTGTCATGGTTTGGGGCATGTTTTCCTGGCATGACTTGGGCCCTTTAATTCATGTGGAACAACATCTGAATAGCACAACATACCTAAGTATCGTTGCTGATCAAATTCATCCTATCATGTTGATGGTTTCCCAATGGAGATGGCTTCTTCCAACAAGACAATGCACCATGCCACAGTGCTCGTATTGTGCAGCAGTGGTTTCAAGAACATGAGGGAGACTTTACCTTGCTTAGGTGGCCCCCACAATAACCAGATCTCAATCCAATTGAGCATTTGTGAGACAAAGTTAAAAGAGTCATCAGGCAGCTGGTTTCACAACCATCAGATTTCACAGAACTGGACAGTGCTATTCATTAGGCATGGTGTCAGATTCCTCGCATCACCTTTCAACAACTCGTGGAGTCAATGCCAAGAAGAATCGCTGCAGTATTGAAGGCAAAAGGTGGCCCAATGAAGTACTGATGGGGTGGTCATAATAATCTGGCCACTCAGTACATATATTCACAAAAGATTAAGCATAAAAGTTAGAACATTTCTAGAAAACAATTTTATTAATGAGTATCAAGAGCTACAAAAACATCTGTTTCTTCTTAGTCAGGAACTTTTATAAAATAATCATAAATACGTATAGAGATTTGTGTACAAAACTATTTATTACAGAGTTGTTTGCAATGTGACAGTCTGAAAAAATGTAAAATATCCCGAAAAGAGGAAGAAAGTAAAATAAAATATAGTTAAACATTCATTTGTTATTTTTTCCCAGCTTTATTGAAATGTAATTGACATATAACACTGTGTGAGTTTTAGTTATAAACATGATGATTTGCAACACATATATATTATGAAATGATCACCACAACTTCACATGGTTATAATTTGTGTGTGTGTGTGCTGAGAACTTTTAAGATTTCTCTCTTAGCAACTTTATTCCCTACAAGTCTTACCTTTTCTTTCATTATTCTATTCCTTTCTCTTTTTTAAAAAAAATTTTTGGAACTTGTCTCCTATCTAATTTTCTGTTTCTATGGTTTCCAATTATATATATATATATATATATATATATATATATATATATATATAATTTTATTTATTTATTTATTTATTTATTTATTTTAGGAGCCCAGCACACAATTTGAAATTGCATGGTGCTGCCCACCCTCGAGTCATTGATCTGGCCCTGCCTCCCTCTCCGGCCCTTCAAACAGCTGCAGTCGCTGCTGATCAGGCCCTCCCGCAGCACAGGCGCACAGAGGCCCCTGCCCCCTTGCCCCCAATGCTACACATGCAACCTCCACCTGTTTTGTCGACCCGTTACATTGTCCCAGTTAATTAGCATATTTCATATATATATATATATATATATATATATATATATATATATAATTTCATGCAGTTTTAAATTTCCTATTAAAATTTTCCATTTATGTGCAGTGTTACATATCAGATATATATGTATATTTTTGTAATGACTATCTGATCTAGATTAATGGACACAATGTTCTCTTGAAACTTGTTGAAAACTCAAGTGAAAATATTTTAACAATTATCTATACTAAGTTAGTAGTTTCTTGAATTTATTAGCCAGGACATTAGATTTGATTCTGCAGATTGATCTCTCACTTGAACTGCATCATATACTTAAGATTTTTTAAAATTTCTTTATTTATCGTTACAGAAGGAAGTCTGAATTTGTCTAAACTAGCAGATGAAGTGAGTTTGGCAAGAAACTCATGTCCATTTTTAATCACTTCATACCTAGATGAAAAGACTTACCAGGACTGCTATCCTTAGAAAGGCTTGTGTGCAGAGCTGTTGTTGGTTTGTGTTTGGGAACTAGATTTCTGGAGGGCTCCCACAATTCCCTAACTCATAAGAATGGCTCATTTTTCCTAATCTGTTTGTGCAAATATAGGGTTTATGTGGACCACCTGTTTTACTTCTTGGAGTCTGAAGTTTTGGCAGAAGCAGAGGATGTCCATTTGACCGGTCCTCAGTAAAATCCTTGGCCACTGAGTCTCTCATGAGCTTCTCTGTAGACCACCAGCACATGTGTGGTCACAATTTGATGCTGGAGGAATTAAACTCTGTGTGACTTCACTCAGAAATAACTCTTAAAAGCTTGTACCTGGTTTCCTTTGGACTTTACCACACATAAAGCTTTTTCCCTTTGCTGATTTTGTTTGTATCCTTTTGCTTTAATAAATATTAGGTACTAGGGACCGGCCTAAGCTGCAGTCTGGCCTCCCTTTGTGGGAAGTGACCAGGCTGATCAGGGAAAGCCACCAGCCCCATCACCCCACTGCTGTAGCCACTGCCAGTCACTGCAGCCACCAAGGTGTTTTCATCAACATGGACTCAGTCCCTTCACCATGAAAAAAATGACAACTTTCTTTAGGCATTTTCAAGATGTGTCTTTCATAGGATATGACATTTCTTTCTTTCTTTCTTTCTTTCTTTCTTTCTTTCTTTCTTTCTTTCTTTCTTTCTTTCTTTCTTTCTTTCTTCTTCTTTCTTTCTTCTTTTCCTCACCTATGGATATGTTTCCATTGATTTTTAGAGAATGTGGAAGAGAAGGGAAAAACAGAGAGAAACAACAAAATGAGGGGAACACTTTGATTGGTTGCATCCTGCATATGCCCTGACCTGGGCCCTGGCCAGAGAGTAGCCTGCAACATAGGTACATGCCCTTGGTCAGAATTGAACCCAGACCCTGCAGTCAGCAGGCTGAGGCATTATGCACTGAGCCAAACTGGCTAGGGCAAGATATGACATTTCTTAGCCCTCCAGCAGTGGACCTTCATTTTTTTCTCCAGAAGTGTGGTGGAAAAACCCTAGATAGCCTTTTTGGATTCTTATTGCCCAAGTTACTAAGACTATTACCAGTGGCATACAGGGATCTTAGGCAAGGAGCAGTAAGAAAAGATGTTTCCTCTGTAGTTCACTCTGATCACTGGCTCCACCCTTGCCCCTCCAATCCCAGCTCCACCCCTGCCCAGGCCTGTCACCCCTAACCAAGGATGCAGGCCTGGGCAAGGGACTCCCAGACCCGTGCAATCACTGTCTCTAACCCTACCCAAGCCTGCAGTCTCTGCCTCAGGCTGCAGGCCTGGGCTGAAGACCCCCAGGCCCCTCCGATCACCAACTTAAGAGCCCAGGCCTCTGTGATCACTGGCTCTGATCCTGCCCCCTTCCATCACTGGCTCTGCCCTTGGCCCACTGGCAGCCTCTAGTCAAGGCTGCAGGCCTGGGCAGGGGACCTCCAGGCCCCTCTGATCACAGACTCTGCCCTTGCCCCACTACAGCCTCTAGCCAAGGCTACAGGTCTGTGCAGGAGACCCCCAGGCCCCTGCATTGCCAGCTCTGCCCATGCCCAGACCCCTGCATTGCTGGCTCCACCCCTACCCAGACCCCTATGATCTCATGCCCCGCCCCTGCCCCTCCTATCGCTGGCTCTGAGGAGCCCAGGTCCCTGCAATCTCCGGCCTTGCCCCTGCCCAGGCCTGAGGCCTCTGGCCTAGGCCTTATGCCTGGGTAGGGAACCCTCATACCCCTCCAATCTCCAGCTCTGCCCTTGCCTGAGGCCTCTGGTGAAGGCCTCTGGCCTGGGCAGGGGACCTCCAGCCTCCTCTGATCACCTGTTCTGCCCCTCGGGCTCCCCGTCTCCCCTGCCACCTGCCTGGCTAACAGGCCTGACCACTTCAGTGGCGGGGCTGAGTCGGACTGGGCGCCGCCATCTTGTGGCTATGATGGTGGCCATCTTATGTCTATGGGGGAAGCCATCTTTGTGATGGAGTGACACCTAATTTGCATATTACTCTTTTATTAGATAGGATGACTACAACTGTATGCTTAGTCCTGTGAAACTCCCAAGTGAATCAGTGAAGCTTGGTGTGGTCTTGGGTAAAACCAAGATACAAAAATTAATATCTTAATGAATTTTATAAATATAAATCAAATACCAAGGATCATTACAGTAAAGGAAGTGACCTTTGGTAGCTTCCTAAGCCCAAATGGTGTGGTTAGGAAATGTTTCCAAGACAAGGAAACCTTTGAGTACAAGTTTACTTCTTTTAAGAGATGACCTCTCTTTCTGTGCAATAATAGAACCCTAAGCCCATGTTCATGGGATTCCAGTTGAATCCAAAATTCTGCTTTTTCTGTAGAGCCTATCCAGATGGAAATATAATGCATGAATGATTAAAAAACAAAAACAAAAACTTGTTGGTTTTTCCTCTTTGATATTCTCACAGTTATTTGCTGTTTTAACTATTATGCTGAAAACCCTGTGTATGTGTATGTGTGCATCTCAAAGAGTCAGGAATGGGCAGTTATAGAAATCCAATGAATAAATAAATAAAAATCAAAAGTCATAAAGGCCGTCTGGGGCATTGTTGAATCTGTGTTGGGTTTTGCTAACAAGCATATCAGACTTTTGAAAAATACTTATAAGCAGAACCAAAAACAGGTGATTGAGTGTATGGGAAAATCAAATTAACTTTTATCTCTTAGTCTCATTGGATGAATTGTTGCTGCAATTTGATTTTCACCTGCACATGTTGATATAAAATATTCAGCTTCAAGCTGGTAAAATATGGACAAAATAAATAAGTCTGCCCTAAGGGTGCAGAACAATTTTTTGTTGTCAGTTTTAGGAAGCATTGTTTTGTTCTCAAGTGACTATTTCTTGAAAAACCTGTATTTTTATTTCAAAGCAACCAGTAAAAACAAAAACAAATAAAAACAAATAAACATAGAGATCCTTGCACAAAACATTATTGCCTAGATATCAGTCACAGATAGAGCTTTTCCGAGATAGTAAAAGACAATATTCACAGCCGCTGATAGAAATGACTAGCGTGCAGGGGAAATTAGTCTGAGTTAAAAATTTCTTAAAAAAGGAATAAAGGTTTGACATAATTTGGTTTTGAAAATGTACAATATAGTCATATTTGTCCTACAAACATCATTTTAGTTATTGATGTCCCTTTGCTTATTGTACTAGTTCTTGCTGCTGAATCCTTAGTGCTAACAGACCCTCAAGCTTCACTTTCATTTAGGGTCATGTGTGAAGTGTCTCTCTCATGCCTCATGTCATTCTTGCAGATTTAATGTTATTACAACAAGCACATGCTCTCACTTTCCCTCTTCCTTACCTTTTCATTCTGTAGAAACATCTTAACTCAGGGTCTTTCTTAATGTGCAAAAGGAAAAGTGAAGCTGCTGATGATAACATTTCTCAAAGAATTTGCAAAAGGAAGTAGCATATACTGACATGTTCTATAATTTTTTTGGTGTTTTTTTTGTTTTGTTTTAGGAATTTTTGTTGTTTGCTTATTTGTTTGTGTGGATGGGAGTGGCTCCAGCTAACTTTTCTCTGTCTTAGCCTTTCTTGCTTTATAAAGAATGAGAGGGTCTCATTTTCAGTGGCTAAAGCTTATTTTAGGACAGCAAGCTTGCTAGCCATAGAATGGATCTGAATCTCTGTCTCCAACTGTTGTTTTATTTTTAATTTTAATTTTGTTTATTTGTTCTTAACTAGGCAGAGGGCAGTCAGAAGCCACCAGAGGTAAATAGCTGTGGTCCACCACACAGGTTGCTGTTGCCCTTCAATGGAACCATCGGGGCTCCCTATGGCACTCCCAGCATCTCCTCCATCCCTGAGGGGCTCAGGAACTGGGGCAACAGAGCCCTTCTCACAGAAGCTTCCGTGTCCTCCTTGTGTGATGTCTTAACCTTTGTGAGAACTGTTCCCAGTGAAGAGCTGTCTCTTCCTTCCAGTGCTAACCATCTACTTCCATCTTTGATTCTAATCACTTGTAAAAGGGGGTTCCCATCCACACCTCCTCCTGTCAATTTTATTCCATTCTTTCAAAAACACCGCTTGTCCTTTCTAAGCCACCTTCTTGGGTCCTGTTGCTCTCCCCACAGCTGCCATCATTTTTATTCACAGCTCAGTTGTTTGAATGAATGCTTCCTACTAATTTATTTCATTTCCTTACCACCCCTTTATTTTTCTTGTTTGTAAATGTCCTCATTTCTGTTGTTTGATGAGTATCTCCCATGATTCTCCAATCACCTGGACTTCTGTTGTTTTAACATTGTATTTTGGACTTTCTTGAGACTCTCAATAACCTATGCTCATTTTTCTCTATAAAATATGACTACTCTTTGGATATATTTTTCCTACTGCCTCTGAACTTCAGTCACTCGCTTATGCCTCCGACTCTGCTTTTCTTTGTATATAATTACCCATGTGGAACTTACTGATAGGTCTGACTTTGAATGTTATTTTCATGCAGAGTTTAACTCTTAATAACTCTCTTTAGTTGTTCCCTGTAACCTTAGCAGCAAGACACCTGCATCTAGCACAGAGACAATGCAGCAAACATGCACTAATATTTATTGGATCATTGTGAAGATAAACAATAGGAACTTTCATATGAATGATTTGCAATTTTTTGGTTCCTAAGCCAAGAAGACTCTAGCAGAACAATTATTAATTAAAAAAAAATTCTGTGCCAACTTCCTCAGAGAAAAAGACAAAGGGGATGTTGTTGTTTATGACACTTATAACTTTCCCTTTCATGTTGTATTGACCTAAGTGCCAACTGAGAGTGAATACTTCCTTTGATTAGAGTCAGACATTTCTAGGTAATAATAAAAAAGCTTCAAGTTCAACTTGAATTAGTTCCAGGATGGGTATGGGTATGGGTAATATATGGGGGTGGTGGCAGGAAGAACTCCATTTTTTAAAAAATAAAGCATTTTTTAAAACTTCCACCAAAGAAATCAGATTACAGAATTTTTTTATAGTGATAATTGTCTGAAGTTTTTGAGTCTATTCTGAGGATTCAAGAGTCTGAGGGAATTGTTTCCTCATGAGCTTTATAGTTTTAAAATGTGAGATTATTATTAGTGTGTCCTGTGTTTTTTCCTGTGAAAATTCTTTGTGGCCTGGATTTCGGGAGCTTCTCTCCAGAATTGGACTATGTTTGTTTCTTCCAAACACCCCAGGGATAGAGCAGGTTTACATGAATTTTCAGCTTGGAATTTTCTGCACCTCAAAGGAACTTTATGATTAAGTACTAAACCCACATGAGGTACAGGCCTGGACTTTCAGTTTACCACTGGGGTATTGCTTTTTCTTTCCCAGAGAAAAGCTCATATCTCCTTGGTCTGCTTTGTTTGAGTTTTTCTGGTCCCCCTTGAATGGCAGTGATGATTCTCAGTATCTCCTGGCTCACAACCATAGTATCCGTTGCAATATTCCTTTTCATGTCTTCACTTCTTCATCCCTCCCTGGGTAGATGTTAACTCTCATATTGGTTTTCATCTCTATCTCTTACCTGGAAGTGGAGGATCTCCCTGACCCATGAAATCCTATCATGTGTTGTAGAATTATTTTATTCTTGGAAAGCTTTTCAATAAAATATCTGGTGTCTTTAACCAGACCAGACAGATAATCATTCTGTTGATCCAAACCAGTATAGGATCTCAATGGTTGCATAAGAGTTTTATATCTGGGGTAAGATATTCAAGCAAGGGATAGTTATTCACAGGTTTCTCTGACTTTGTACTTCTTTCCTTACTTCTGGGACTGTGACTAATAGGGTTCAAAATCGAACATTACTAACATAGGTTTAGTAATTAGTAGTTAGTAGCCATAAACATACTCAAGGAGATCCCTGTGCCAGTTTACAGGGTCAGACTTAGATAAACCAGAAACAATTAGGGAAAGTGTGCATCCCTGAAGGGTGACTGGCAGGGTTTTTGTCATGAGCAGCATAATGGTGTTGAAGTGATTGGCTAGAGAGCCAGATGACTGGGTTTGAATTTTTGCTGCACAGTGTACAAATACTATGACCTTAGGTAGTTAGTTTCTCTGTGTCTTAACAACTCATCTATCTGTAAAATGGGCAGTATGATGTGACCAACCCAAGGTGGGTGTAGAAATTAATGTAGAGAAGAAAGGAACAAGCGGTCTAGTTCTAAGCTTTGGGATTCTTTTATTTTCTAGAGGAAAATGTAAAATCTGTAGCAAAATTACTTGTATAAAAGTAAATGCAGTCATATCCTTACTAAAAAAAATTAATGTAGAGAAACACTAAGAGTATTTCTCTTAGTACAAAGTGGCCATATGGAGTATTAACTAATATCTTGATGATAATAAGGATGATGTTCCAAAGAAGAGTTCATAAAACTAAAAGGGTTAAGTTCAAATGCTTTTAAAATACAATGGTGGTAAATCAAACACTTCTGTGAATTTGTAATGGTCAATGGTTATGCCTACCTTATGACCTCTATTAAGGATCGACATACAAAATTAATGGAGAGTCATTATAGGGGATTGTTCAATTAAAGGCAAATAAAATGAAAGCCAGCAAAGTAAGGTATAGTAGCACCCTTAAAATAGCATGTTTTATCAATCAATAGATATTTATTGAGTATTAAATATGTACCTAATATTTAGTTGGATTAATTATTCAATGAGACAGCAAAGCCAAAGTGGTGAACTCAGTTGTTCATGTAAGTTATTTCTCTTTTTTTTTGGAGGGGGGGGAGAGTCCCCAAATGGCCATAACCAAATACCACTTGGAGGGTTTGTCCATGAATCCTTTCAGGTTTTGGGGAAATATAATTGAAAGCAAAATGTTGTCACAACCCAAAATCCTTTCCACAGAGGTAATAGAGAAAGGAAACATTTCTACTATTGAACAAGTGTTAAACCAGAATGTGAAGCACATCACAAGTAACCCACTCATAGCTTAGTAAGATGCTCTGGCTGGAAAGCTCAGTTGGTTAGAGTATCCCAGTATGTTAAGGTTGTGTGTTTGATTCCTAGTCAGGACACATATCAGAGTCGACCAATGAATGCCTAAGTGGGTGGAACAGCAAATTGATCTCTCTCTCTCTCTCTCTCTCTCTCTCTCTCTCTCTCTCTCTCTCTCCTTTCTCTCTCTCTCTCCCACTCTCTCAAATCAGTATATAAAAAGAAACAGCTTACAAAAGACGGAAATAAATTTTACCTATTTGGCCTCTTGTGTTTATAGTTGTCCTTACACATGCATCATTTGAATAAGATCAATTCCTATTTTACAGGGGAGTTACTGAAGTACCAATAAGTTAATTACCTAATCAACAGTTGATAGTTAAAACTAAGGTTTTATATATTTTTTAAATTGACAGTGGTAAGGAAGAACATATTAAAATTTTTTTTCTTACATTGTTAAAATATGGCACTTCTTTAATGGTATGTCCTGGAAAAGAAATGAGAAAACTCCAGAAATTCCTTCCTATTAGTTAATATTCTATTACAAGAACCTTGGGGGAAAACTCTTGCCTATTTTAATTAAAGAGAATTGCTCATTAATTCTTTCAATACGCAGACCATTTACTGTGCTAAATCAGCCTGATGTTAGACATGTTTAATTGTTAACCAGGATTAGGTTGGTAGTATTTTATTCTATTAGGAGGTTTTCAAATGTTCTCACTCACTGTGAATTTTAGATAAACTAAATGATCTGAAGGAAAGAGAAAGCAGAGGGGATATAAATCTTATGAAGAATTCCCATTACGTGCTTGACAGGAGCCTAAGGCTAAAGATGAAGAATAGAGGGTCCCAGTGTGATGGTGGGGGTGATGGAGAGTGGGGTGATGAGGAGGATGTTGGGGGCCTTAAGACTTGACATTCTTTTTGCCCTCATTTCTTATTTTTGGTTTTAGGACACTATCTGCTTTCAGTTTTTGATAAGGTACAAAAAGGTTGTTGAGCTCAGTGACTGATTTATGGAATCAAAGTTCAAATGAAGCTCCCTGATGACTCTCTTTTTTTAGTCTGACATTTTATTACATGGGCTGTAGCCTTCATCTATGTTGCTCTTTTAATTCAGGCTCTTATCTCACAGAAACCTTCACTGGGAACAAAGTGAAAGCATTTATTTGGAATAAACAGTTTTCTCTTCTGCTTCAGTTTTCTTTATATAAATTTGTTAGGATATTTTAAAGGCATTATTCTTTACAGACACCAGGCAGTTGAACTTGACGGTGGCTTTAGTGACCCACAGATTTGCTTTGCATCATTGCTGAACATAAGGTGGGCAGTCTCCAACGTAGCAGATATTCTTGCATCTTGAATAAGATTCGTCAGAGAATTGGGAACCAATTTTTACAGCTCAGAACATTAGATGACCTTTTGAAGAGTGTCTTTCCAAAAAATATGATTTGCGGATCTAAAGTGTAAACGGAAAGCTAAAGTGAGTTGGAGGACATATTTATTCAACTTTTGGCCAAGGGAGAGTGAAAGAACAGCAATAGCACTTACAGTGTTCACCTTGGAATGGGACACGCAGTATGGGTCTAAAGACAAAATGTGACTCCTCCTCGGCCCCTGCCTTCCAAGTCTAGGTGTTGTGACCTTCTTGTGTGGAGGCTTGGGGTATTTCCATGTGAAAAGATAAATAAGGGGTTGGAGTAAAAACAATTTACTCTGACACTGTTTCTTCTTGGGAGGGTAGGGTAGGGTGTAAGGCTCAGCCACTTGGTGGAAGCTCCAGTAATGGCAAGTGAAGTGTCTCCCTCAATACAAAGACTGTTGCAGGCAGATCACTAGTCCTGTAGGGACATTGAACTCATTAGGTATTTGCAAGTTTTGTATATTACCTTTCTTCTTGAAAAATATCCCATCAAGTTTAGGTTGAAGAAGAATCGGGTTAGAATTTGAGTTAATAAGGTTAGCTGTTCCCTCGTCTATTCTTATTTGTCCTCCTTACCAATTGCCCTTCAGTAGCCATGAGTAAAATCCACATCTCTGTTTTCTGTTGACCTCTGTGTCAAGGATAGAAACTTTACATGTCTCACTCCTTTACGTACAGAATCTATTTGAAGAGTGGCATATTTCGGAAGGAAAGTGGCACTAAATATGTGTCTTCATTTTCATGATTGTCTAATGTGACAAACCAAGTGTTTATAATCCTTTGCTTAGGATGTAGTGTAGATCAAGCTGTAAAGCAAGGAAGTATATATTTATATTTCAGCTTTATTAGAGACATGATGACCCGTGCTTCTGATTACTCTTTTATTCCTATGTTAAAAAGAGCCCAGTGCCCAATACTGGATGATATTGATGACTTCAAGATTGAGTCTTTGGGACATAAGGAAAAGTAGTCAGACCAAAAAAGATAGGAGGCTATCCAATTCATGGTGAACACTGTTAGTTATGCACAAATTTGTTTTTCTTTTGAAGAAAATAGTTCATTCTTCTAGTTGTATTTTTATTTTCTAAGTCTTAAACTACACATAGAAAATTGTAGAAATAATGGACAAGTCAGCTAGCCACATAACTGGGCCAAACTCAAGGATTTGAAAAGTTTCCTGTGCCTAGAATACTTGAATAATACCTCAGGCTGAGATCTGATAATTTTTTCTAAGGTTTTCCTCTCATAAAAATGCAAATATACTTTGGGGAGGTAATTTACTGGGATTATCACAGGTTTACACCTTGGTTTAAATGTGTTTATCAGGTAATATCCTCAGAATTTATTTTATGTAGTGGAGGTAGACAGAATTTGAGGTCACTGGGTATCTAGAAAAGAGGTGTCGATGGTGGCTTAGTTTATAGGACAAGAAGGATTAAAAACCTGCTTGACCCTTTTCACTGCTTACAAAGGACTATTTTTGCCCTCACAGCTTTAACACATGCCAAGCATTTAGCCATGTCAACATGAGTTTTAATGCTGATAAGTGTTTCTTTGACACATCAAAGCATTGGGGTAATATTATGCAGATGGGACAGGAAAAGTTAATTTTAGTTTAATAAAAGATGGCAAAGGAAAGATCAGCAAGGGGGAACTTTTGCACACCATCAATCCTATGAGGTACTATATTGGAAAAATATTTATATTTTCTTCTACCAAATAATAAATTTAAGATGCTAGGTATGGAGTGGGATATACCAATATACCTCATGCTCTATTAGATACTTAAATAGAATTTTTGATATGCTATCCAAACAAATTAATAGAAAAAAATATCTTGAGCTGTTAATAACACAATAAACAATTTAATTAATGAATGAACTTATTTATAATGAGTATTTTAATCCAGCGAGTCTCAACCTTTTTGCTTCACAGCTCACATAGAAAATGATGATATCTGGGGTAATTGAAGTAAAGGGAATTGTTGTTTGGGGTCAAACTGAGTGAATAAATATCTCAGCTTCTAAAACCCATTTCTAGTCCAGCTTGTTTCAGCAATTGAGAATAACATTGCTATATTTAAAACATAGAAGATACATTGGCTTCAGACACTCATGCTTAAGAATTGAACAATAAACCTATTACATAAAATCAGAATTATAAAACTAGAACAGTTTTTCAGTTTTACAAACATTATCTTCAAAATATTGTGATATAATTAACTTTGCTTATTAAAAACTCATATTTTGATGATGAAATTCAAACAGGCTATTAGAATAAATGCCTTGCTTCTTTACAATTAAATTCCCTAGGCCCTTCTTTCATAGAGCCAGAAGGAAGAATGACCTTCAGAGTATTGCAGTACTACCTGGATGTAGGTGCCTCAAACTAATTTTGTCTAAAATTGAACTCTGTACCTTTATCCTCTCCACCAACACTGCTACGCCTGTGTTTTCAATCTTTATAAATAACTCTGTAATCTTTCTGTTCATCCTTGTCATCCACTTGGCTGGGCTCTTTCCTTTATTGTCCCCCATTATCAAAGTCACAGTTTAACAGGTCCCATTGATTCTCTACGCTCTACACATTTTTATAAATTTCTAAAATGAATACTAAAAAAATAAAAAAAAACCAAATTTAAATGATACACAGTGTGTAAAGCAGAAAGTGAAAGTTTCTGCTTTGCCCCTTTGCTTCCTGAGCTTCTAAGGAGCCATCTGAAATGTGTCTCCAAACCCTGTGCCCCGAGCAGGAAGCTTAGGAATGCCCAGTGGGGCTGAGTGAGTGAGGCCCAGTTACCTGGCATATGTGCAAGGCTCATCAAGCCAAAGGGAGGACACTGATGTCTTAGGAATCAGGAGGGAATGTAGTGGTGTAATCTGTCACCTTTTTTGGGTGTTCCCATAGTGCAAAGTACTACTGATGTCAGTATAAATGGCCCTGAGTCAAAAGTCATCAGAAAAGTTACCAGCACATCAATGCAATGTTTACAAGTATAGCACAGAAAATGCTCTTTTTTATTAGCCTCATAAACTGAGGCAACTCCTAGCCATACATCTAAAAACAGACATAGGCTAAGTGCAGTTACCTGAATTACTGAATTTTCTCCTTTCCTGTGCCATCCACGAGTCTAGAGGCAATGGGTAAGATACAGCAAGTGTAGTTGAAAAAAGTTCTGTAAACTCTGGTTCATTTTCCTTTCTTTGGTATAGCTTAATCCTTTTTTGTCCTCAAACTTTGCCTGGACTAAGTAACGCCATCTCCCACTTCAACTTCCCATTTTGTTCTTATCTATTTTTTCTTCTTATGACTCATCCCCACTGGGGTAGGCTAGATTCTCCTGGTGGAATCAAGTGCCCAGTGAGCAGTTCAGAGCACAGGCCTCCTTGGTTGTCAGCAACTCATGAACAAGTACCTTAAAGGTACTGAGAAAGAGGAGATGCCACACGGTTCAGGAACATTTGATTTACCTGTATCAATTGCAGTCATGTCAGTGAATCGGCATCATGTCTTCAGTATTCAAGACTCCCTTAATCCATTTGGTTCTCTAATCCAGACTCTTCCCTAGAATACCCCCTCCCTCCCATTTAGTTAGTTGGACCTCATATTTTCCACTTGTTTCTACTAACTTAATTTGCCTTTCAAATAATTACTTAAATTACTTAAAGCTGATTACTTAATTTGCAATTCAAATAATATCATTAAGGGGAGAGAGTAGTCTGCAAGCAGAGCAATAGAGATGGTGCCTGTTCATGTAGCCTTACTACTGTTCATGGATGTCTGCTGCTTTGTCCTTTCAGACACCTTAGAAAGTACCCTTCTTAGCTTCCTTCATGTTGGGCAGGGCCATACGATTATGGCAAATGAGTTGTGCATGGAAGTGATTTGAGTCACTTTGGGGCCAAGACATTGACTTGTCTAAGGTGGAGTCTCCAGCTCTCTTTTTCCCTGTCCTGTCGACCATGGAGACACAGGATGAAAGCAGCCTGATTGCTGAGCTGTCACAGGGAAGACAGAGCCATGGGACTTTACCTGGACTCACAGTGAGCTATATAAGAAATGAACCTTTATTATGTTTACCACTGATTCTGTGGGACGTATCCATTCCTACAGCATAACCTTGTCTATTCTTACTATTCAAGGAAACTCCTGCCCTGATCAGTTAAACTTTAAATTGTCTTCTTGGTTCACCTCTTGCTTAAGGTCACAAGAATATAAATCTGTTCTTTGCATCTATTCTCTATCTTGTTTGTGTTCCCAATGTCCTGTTGAATGGCACATATTTTTGAAATAATGGATAACACACTTTATTTCTGCTAAATAAATATATGCCCCAAAGTTATAACTTTTTCTCCACCAAATCTGTTATAAATTAGATATTAAAAACTAATTTCACATTTTCATTTCTTCCTTTTATACAATAGTTTTAACTTTTGATCAAAATTACCTACTCATTCCCTAAAATTATAAATTCCTCAAGGATACATGAGAAAGTGTTTTGTCAAATAAGTTTTGATGCTATAGTGATGGGTTAGTCATAGCATTTGTGTTTCTTTGTGCTTCTCATACAACCCTGCAGATATGAGCAGCAAATAATAGGTTTCCAGAAGGGATAGAAGCACTGTAATCAGCTAAGACTCAGGGTCAGGGACCTGCTTCTGGATGACAATTATTAGGGTTCTAGAGAAACATACCAGTAAAATACAAGGGCATGGTTATGAGGAATTGGCTCACATGATGATGGAGGTAGAGACATCCCAAGATCTGCAGTCTGCAAGCTGGTGTATTTCAATCGAAAGGCCCAAGAACCAGGGTAGTTGGTCCTAGTCCAAGGGCCAGAGAAGATAAGATGAGGTGTCCCAGCCCAATCTATGAGGCAGGAGAAAGGGGCACATTTCTCCTTCCTCAGGCTTTTGTTCTCTTCAGGCTTTTAAAGGATTGTGTAATGACCACCCTCATAGCGGTGAACAATCTACTTTACTTGAGTCCATCAGGCAGATGTCCTTCTCATCTGGAAATACCCTTAAAGACACACTCAGAAATAACGTTTAATCTGGATACCCTGTGGCCAGTCAAACTGATATATATGGAAAATTATCCATCAGACCATATTATTTTTAGAAGAAATGTTGCGATAGTTTTTGTTGTTGTTGTTACTGCTGCTTTTATTGTGATGTGTTATCTCTGACAGAGCTAGAAATGGAGATACAGACAGAAAAGGAAATGAAGAAGTTTCATAAAAGTTACAGAACTTGGCCAATGCCCCATACTTCGTAAATTGCAAACAATGCACTAAAGCTGGGTGGTTAAACTCTAAATTCCTTTTTCTTTTATTTATTATTGGCAAACCTGAATGTCCACTAATTACTTGACATTAGAACTAGTCTCTTTACCACAACCCAGTGATAATTATAAATTTGTAACATTCTTCAAGTTGTAAGGAGTTAAGGCATGGTGATGATGTTCCCATTTTGATGTTCAAATATCTAAGTAAGTTGTAGCACAATCCACAATATAGTCTTGAACTGCATGTCTCCAGGCTTCTCTCTTCCTTCTTAGTGTTTGTTCATCCTGATGGGCAAAACCCAGTGTTAATCTTTCCCTCTTAGTGTCCTTTGTGCAGAAGTGTTTTCTCCGTGGGACATCTTCTCTCACTACTTTACAGGTAGGTTTTTTTTTTCCCCTCAGTAGTGAACACACTTTGCTGAGGGACATGTCAAGTTTGTTTTTTCTTCTTTGGGTATTTGAAGTTCTAGTAAAAAGACCAACTACCTAGGGGCATCACCCTTGCTGGTAGGGTTCTGTGCTGCTCACTTAGATGAATGAGGCCCATTTAAAAGCACTTTTACTGGGCTTCTCATGAAAAGACTCTTACAATATTTAAAATGTTCTTTTAAAAGTCATTAAAGTTTTATTTTTATCAGAGAAATATATTTCTGTGTTAAAAAATAAAGAAAAAAAGACAGACTAGTTTACAATAAATTAAGTTTTTTTTGCCTTCATTCCATCCTATTCTCAGTCCTACTCACAGGGGGCAACGAATTTATTTTAATTATTTCTGTTCTAGGTTTTTTTGTTTTTGGATAATAGTCTTAATTTTATTAAGGCAGCGAAAGAGACTGAAATGCAAAATCAATAGCAAGTGGGACAGTGCAGAGCTCGCATGAATTTCCCCACAGGGCCCGTGGACAGACCTGAGGACAGTGTATTTTCCAGTGAAAAGATACTTTCACATCGGCGTTGTCTCCACCAACTCCTCCAGTTGTCTCCACAACTGCTCCTGCTCACTCTCAGCTGAGGTTGCCTCCTGCATCATTGAGAAAACAGTAGCAACCAGGAACTCCCACACCTTCACATCTTTCTTCTGCCAAATCTAAGGCCCGTTCTCTTACCTTCCCTCTGGGCACAGGGGAAGGAGACCCCTGCTTCTCCTCCACTTGGGCTCTGTCCCATCCCTTCCCAAGCACGTTGCTCCTGCCCTTACTGCCCCTTTCCAGCCGTGTCCCTTTCTCCTCTGTACTGGGTCACTCCAAGAGCAAGTGGATGTGCCCTAGGGTAGCTCTCCTCAAGCATGAACGTGCTAGTTCTTCTAGTCATGACCTCTGTCATTCTAAATAATATGTATGCCTCTACCTTTAGTTTTTATTTATGTCCATTAGAGAGTAGATACTGACATTACCTGCATTTCTAAGGATGAGGATTTATCTCCTTTGTACAACCCCTGCCTCTTTGCTTCTTTTTTCTTCTTTTCATTTCTTCTAAGTTATGATTTTTAAAAATTCTATTGGTTCTTCTAACTTCCCCTGACCTCCTTATATGTAACTACTGTTACTAATTAGTAAGTTGCCTAGTGGAATTTTTTAAAAGTATTCATTTTGAATTGAATGTAATTATAAAGATTTTTTAAAATTTTATAACAATGAGGTTAATCTGTTATGTATTATTTATGTAGCTTGCTTTTTGGAAAGACTAATAAATAATGTTTTAAATCTCTAGTCACAATTAAACAAATTTCTTCCCCAAAACTAATTGAAATAAATGTACATTGAATTCTTTCCCTCAAGATAGCTATGTTGGATGTCATGTGTCTGACATCATTTCATAATTGTCTGGTAATCATTTTGTAATTTAGAATCTACTGATTTTTAATTAAATATCCTTCTTAAGCATTTTTCTTTTCCACAATAAATTCATTGCACAAATATTAGAAATTCTAGGCTACTTTAAGTCAGCACATTTCAAATTTTATTAGCCTCATTTTATAAAAGGAGAAATTGAACCGCAGAAATACTGTGGTTTTCCAAGGTCACCTGGATAGCAAGCAGGTCCCGTGCAGAGCTCTGGGGTTTCCTGACACATGGCAAGGTACTCTCTCAGCCAGGTTTAGCTTCCTTGCTCATTGAGAAGCCCGCGACCCCAGGAGAGAAAATACTAACTGCTAATAAATGTGAAATATTCTTTCAGCTTGAAGAAAGTAAACCTCATATAAGTAAAAGTAAAATAAAATGCACGAGAAATATATTCAGTAGCTCCAGGTAGATACATGCACAGTTAAGAATTCTTACTACATAATAAGCAAAGATAAGCTGGCGTATATGTGTAAATGTCTGTGGGAAGACTTTCCTGATGTTCTCCCTGCCTCCTTCCTCCCACACGTCCATTTTCTTTTCTACACTTCATTGTTGCGCTTTTGACTCTGAATTGTAATTTGTTTACATGTTCATCTTTCTTCTTGGTATTAAATTCCGAGATTGTGGGAACTTTGTCTTCTTCATGCCTGAACCCCAATGCTGTGGGTAGGTGTGACTCACTAAGCGTTTCCTGAATGAACTGACACTTTCTATTGCAATGTTCAGTTCTTTAGATTTGACTGTAAGGATAACTAACTGCTGACTGTGACAAATATTAATCCTATGCATAACCTTAGAGGGAGGAGATTTAAGTAGTTCCCATGACAACTATAAGATTAGGCAGTAGAAACCAAACTAGGAAAGATCACATTTGTTTTTCCATATAAGCATATCACCTAATGAAAGCATTCATCTGTGTTTTGGGGTGAATCTCTCTTGCTAACTGGCTCTCCTCACCTTTTGTTTATTTTCAAGGGTATGTCAGGTTCAGAGTCATATGCTTTAGTAGCTGTCTAGAATTTAACATTTAAAAATCTCTCACTATTTTATTTATTTATTTACTTACTTATTTACAGTAACCACCTTCCAATAAATGATGGTTTTCCATCTATGGTATTAGCATAAATTTTTCTTTAATAATAAATTAGTTTATGTAGTAAAGTGAGCAGATTTAAAGAAATATAATAAGCAAATGATAGCATAGGAGGTACATGTACATGAGACTAATTGTGACAGTGGTATAAGTATCACATAATATCACTTATATGTGTAATTTAATGAACAAAATAAATTGACAAACAAAATAGATCCAGAGACATGGAAGCATGCAAAGGAGCCTCAAAGGGAAGGGGAGCAGAGAGGGAAGATATCAACCAAAGAACATATATGCATAACCCATTGATACAGAAAATAGTGGGGTGCAGGCTTGGGGAGGATATGGGAGTGGAGAGGAGGGGGGTAAGTGGGGGAAAAAAGGATATCTGTAATACTTACAATAATAAAGATAAATTAAAAAAAAACCAAAAAGCAAAATACCTGAAATTTGAAGCAAGCTGAGTTACAGCATAAGGTTAGAGCTGGATTCTGATTCTAGCAGCATGTCAACCAAGGTCACGTTTGTGCATATGGAGAGTCTGAATCAGTAGGTTTCGTGTGACTCCTAAGTATGTTGCTGTGGAGAAACAGTGGCCTAAGGTGAAGGTGTAGTTTTGTCTGAGCTTCCTGTAACTTTAGAAAGATGAGGGCTGGGAGGGGCAGGCCCTTGTTTGAGTCTTGAAGATCATTCCCATCAGATTTGCCAAGAGTCTCACTTTGTTCACTCTTCTGTGTACTCGGGTTTGGTTTATACTCATCTTATCAATATAGCTCTTACATTCTATAGAATAAAAGCCTAATATGCAAATTGACTGAATGGCAGAATGACCAGTCAGTGGGGAGCGAAGCCAGCGAGTGGGGGGTTCTAGGCCAGCCAAGGCGGGTGCCAGCGGACAGACGGAGGGGACGATGATTGGGGGGCAGAGGCTGTGATAGTGGAGGGGTGATTGGGGGGTGCGGCCCAGGGGAAGCGGGCCTAAACTGTTAGTTGGACATCCCCCAAGGGCTCCTGGACTGCGAGAGGGCATAGGCTGGGCTGAAGGACCATCCCCCCACCCCAGTGCATGATTTTTTGTGCACCGGGCCTCTAGTATTCAATAATGATCTTCCCCCTAAGAAATTCATCAACACTAATCTTACTTGGCCTTTTAATAGCTTTCAGTGTGTATTGTTTCTTAACCACTTCTTACATAGTCTTTCCTTGGCTTCCAGGACACCCTACTCTCTTGGTTGGCCTTTTGAGTCATGTGGTTTCAAGAAGGCTGCCAAAGAGATAAAGTCACCTTTGCAGGCAAGTCTCATCTTCAAGCCACCAAATCTTGAGTGTTCTCTCAAAGTCAGCTCCCAGGCTTTCGTGTTTCCCTCTGGGCTATTTCCCTGCGCAGTCCAATCCACATTCAAGACTCAGTTCTCACCCCTCTGCAGAATACTTGCAAATAAGCAGTTCAGCCAGACCTCTTCCCCAGGTGCCATACTCATCTCTCAAAGGTCTTCTTGACAACTTCAGCTTATCTGGAAGTTTTGTCGAAATCAACATTGTCCTTCATACTCCATGAGTTCCTCATCAAACTTAATCCTTCCCTCCTATCTTCTTTCTTAGTAAATGTTGCCATATTTTACACATTACCAAAGCCAGAAACCCAGAGTTAACTATGTACCCTCCTGTATCCTGTATCCAATCTATCCCCAAGTTTTGTAAATTTTACCACTTAAGTATTTCTCATACCTATTTCTGGGTCGTTATTCTAATATCCAATCATTATTGTAATATCCTGTTCAAACTACCATCTTATTTCCTGAACCATTTCAATGGCTTCTATGTGACCCTCTCCCTATTCTGTTTCTGTCTTTAATCCTCTTGCTCCATTCCGTTGTTTACTCTGTAGTGAGCCTGTTCAGTTCAAATGTTACTACCTCACCCTCTTGCTTGAAAAGCCATTTGATGACCTCTCATTGCACTTAGAATAAATATCCAAATCCTTAACATAAACTCTAAGATCCTGCACGACCACACCACACCTCTTCCCCATAAGGCCACATCCTACTTCCCACATCTGTCCACTTGCTCACTAAACTGAATCCTGAGTATTCTCCTCGGTACATGCTGTTCCTTCTGCCTGAGATGCATTGTCTGTTCTTTCCCCTGATCCTTCCACATTTGCCCACTCCTCATAGATTCAAATGTCCACACGAACATTACTGCCTCAGAGAAACCTTACTTTTCCTCTCCAACTATAGCAAGCCCTCCTGTGATGAGCTAACATGACACCATATGCCTTCCCTTTCTGGCACTTAATTATGGTAATCATTTCCCCTCTATTGTGTGATTATTAGTTCAAGTCTGTCTTCTCTGCTAGACTGTTAATTCTACAAAGGGCACCCAAATCATGCTTGCTTTTGTTCACTTGAGTCTTCACTTGTTAGGAAAATCCCTGGCACATACTTGGTGCTTAATAAATAGGTCTGGAATAAAGAACAAAGAAAGGCAATGAAGTTGGTTATTGGAAGAAAGGGAAGATAGTGATATATGAGCAAGCAAATGGCAAATGATCTCTCTCTTCTTCATTATTTAGCTGTTTCTTTCTGGTGAGGACGAGCTCCTTTGTCTAATGAGTTAGAACTGGAGATGTTAAGGAGAGTGAGCTGAGATGGAGGGTACCTGTTTCTTTGAACACTCCTTTTCATTCCCTATTTTGATTTCACTTTATGGGCTCAGTTTCGATGTGAGAGTATACTTATGGGAAATGGTTAATAGTGCGAATTGAAATATAGAAGCTTTGCTTGATTAAAAGACTCTCATTGGTTAGAAATATTTTCCTAAGGTGGAAGACGTAAAGGCCATTTCTATATTCAGTTGAATCATTTTTCATGATATAAACTAGATCTTTTGTTAAGTACTTGCCAAAAAGTGAAACTCGGTTCATTTAAAACTCTATCCAATTGTGTGCAAGTAAAATTGCCTGTCATGGTTTGAAAGGATTATTTATAGTTTCTAAACATTCATCTCTCCCAACTTGGCTCCTATATTGCCTGTACAAAATGAAAATTTAATTTCATTAGAATGTGTTTTATTGTTCATATGTACACTTTGTTTTAACATGATTACATTCAATTGTTTCACTTGCTGTATTGAAAAATGACAAAGTATATCAAAGAGTTTTTAACTTTTTACTAAAATATTAGACTGTGACTAATACTATTGATGTTTACCTTAAAAGAAAATCACTAGGAACAGTAATGTTTTGCATTGACCCAAGGAAAAATAGTTTATGGTAATATAGAAAAGAAGAATAATGGAAAATGATTACAAAATATACTCTCCAAGGATAAAGTTGGAAAACAGAAGGGTAGAATTTAAGTAACATTTCTTTGTATTTTAATCTTAGAAATATTTTCTTTGATTTACATAACATTTTATTAAACTTGGAACTTGTAAAAGTATGATTTTCTGGTAAAAGTATGATTCCTTAATTGTTGAAAGTATGCTTCTGTATTTATGAGATGATGCTGATTAGGGGTGAGGGACAAGATTGAGATCTGACAAAATAGTCTCAGAGAAACTACACCCTAGAAATTATGACCCAGAGATGCAATCAGATGGAAGGGTACCTGTCAAACTATAGAAATGGGCCCTGTTGTGCTGTTTGGCCAAGTGCTTGTTTATAGGAAGAAGTGCCATCTGCTGTAGGCATTACTCACACCGAGGCGTGCGTGAACAGTCATTAAGAACCTCTGATTAGGAAAGACTAATATTCAAAAGTTTGAAGGGAAATGCACACATTAGGTATTCAAAACTGAGTTCATTTTTAAAGACCAATTTGTGTTTTTCAGGCAAGAGCCGTCTGTTGGATTTTAAACATCTATGTTGCCCTTTCTCGTTGTCTTCTTCCACAGCTGAGAGAAATGATTCTAACCATGTTGCTGTTTGTTTTTTTACCATGATCTTTGAATTAGAATGTGTCTCCTATAGCTGCTCTGCAGGAGCAACCGACACTGGCCGGTTCTGTTTTCTGCACAAACAGGGGGCTTGTAGGAGTTACTGGCTTTACCAGCACTGAAGTCACGGATTGAAACTGCAAGTTTTGATCTTATCTCTCCATTGTATTCTGAGGGCCACACCATAAAACTAAGGCACTGCCATCTTTCCCTCAGTTCCTGCTGTAGCTTCAAGTAAACTTTTCTGTCAGGAAAGAAAGCTTTATTTCCAGGTAAAAAGCACAGCCATGGCAAAGTTTCGGGTTTGTCATAAAACTTGTCAAATGCTAGCATGCTTTATTAAGATGTCATGATAACTCATCTTAACTTTCAGAAGATTTGGGCAATTATTCTTCAGTTTTAATGACAGTGGAGACATATCATGATGAAAAGATTATAAAATACACATTATTACATCGGCTCCAGAACTCAACAGGGTCTATGTACATATACTTAGCAGATTTATTTTTGCAATAAAATGGCAGTTTTGTGATGACTGTTTATTGGCTTTTCTCCCAAACCATAAAAGCAATCTTCATGATTGGGTAGTTTTGTTCTAATGGGAAAAAATGAGAGAGGGGGGGATGATGGGGAAATGAGACTTTTTTTTGGGGGGGGGTGGCTAGCAATCTGAATCTGTGCCAGTCTTCTAATATACAATCTTGATAGCCTATAATTAAGTCACTGCCCCTTCTTAATTATCTGGTCCTGCAAGCCGCTCTGCTGATGTAAGGGTCTGGACTGTCCTTGGTTCCTCCCATGCCAGGTGTCTTCTGGTCATCTGAGCTATGCTGTGCCCAAGGCTACACGCTTTCTCTAGGATATCTGCTAAGCCCAGTCTTTCTCTGCCCCGTTTTGTTCTTTTTAACCCCTCAGTATATATAGAGAAAATCTCATTGTCCAGGTTGTTCAGGATCTGGAACCAGCAGCACTGCTTTAATTAAAGGCTCTTTCCTGAACCTCACAGTGTCCGATTGTCATTTCCACACAATTTTATAAATTCTATATTCCATAACAGTTCTTGACAAGAGCATATATCATATGGGGAAATAATTTATAACTTTAGATGTTTGATGGAATGAATTAATTCAAGAAAATCTATCATATGTTTATCTTGGGTCACATTTCTTCCGAAGATCTAGTCTGCAAATTCAATGAGGGTAGGGGCTATGACCTTTTTTCATGTATGGCTCAATACATGGAACATACTATGCGCTCACTATATATTTGTCTTGGTGGTGGAGTGAATAATACATAATAACGGCCTTCTGACTAGTATTATTTAGTAGGTGCCATATATAAAGAAGACAACTATTAAATGTACTTGCTGAATGCCCAGCATTATGTAACATGCTATGCAAATATAAAATTTAGGGCTGTCACAACCGTATTAGACAGTGGAGAGGAAAAACAAGTTGCATAAAATAGGATATATTTTATCTACATTGACTGAACTAAAGAAAAATTCATTCCCATTGATGTCAAGCACAGATAGATGAAAACGTTCTCAAGGTGCTTTGTGTACAAGTACTTTAATTTGTGAAGTAATTGTATTTATGAGTCATAGATGTTAGTGAATAATATATTTTATTAACCACGGGAAAATTACTGTATAAAACAATTTCTGTTGAAGAATTACCTGCAAAAAGGATTACAATGATTTATTTTTTATGTAACTTGAGATTTCATCTTTCAGAAAAGCATAAAATGTAGATTAGTGGCACAAAGATACAAGCATTACTTAGCTGAAACTAAAGATTTCCTTACGTTGCCATACCATGCCTTCCATCGTGGAATTCTTATAGAGTCCTATCAGAACCACTTTTGTTTTACAAATGAAACTTGAGCTCTGGCTGGGTGGTTTGGTTGGTTGGAACATTGTCAAATACACCAAAAAACGTGCAGCTTTGATTGCTGATCAGAGCACATGCTTGGGTTGTGGTTTCAATCCTGTTGGGGTGTGTATGGGAGGCAACCTATTGATGTACATCAGTGTTTTAATTTTTCTCTCCCCATTCCTCTCTCTCTTAAAGTCAATAAAAAATATATTTGGATGAAGATTAAAAGCAAACAAATAACATGCAAATTTTAAAATGTGAGGCAAAATAGACAAAAATAAACCTAATTTCATTAGCCTTCAGTAAGGTGGTTTTTCACTTTGTTTTTCCCATGAGCATCTTGACCTAAAGTCAGATTGGGTCCACTCATCCTATATAATAAATAGGTAATATGCAAATTGACTGTCATTCTCTCACACAAGATGGCCGTCCCCATGTGGTCAAAGATGGCCACCACAAGATGGCTGGCAGGGGAAGGTAGTTGTGGGTGATTAGGCCAGTAGGGAAAGGCAGTAGGGGGAGACCAGACCTGCTGCAGAGGGCAGTTGGGGGCAACCAGGGCTGCAGGGGAGGGCAGTTAGGGGCAACCAGGTTGGCAGGGGAGGGCAGTTAGGGGTGACCAGGCCTGCAGGGGAGGACAGTTGAGGGTGACCAGGCTTGCAGGGGAGGGCAGTTAGGGGTGACTGGCCTGGCAGGACAGGGCAGTTAGAGGTGACCAGCTGGCAGGAGAGGGCAGTTAGGGGTGACCAGGCCTGCAGGGAGGACAGTTGAGGGTGACCAGGCTTGTAGGGGAGGGCAGTTAGGGGTGACCAGCTGGCAGGAGAGGGCAGTTGGGGGAGACCAGGTCTACAGGGGAGGGCATTTGGGGGTGGTCAGGCTGACAGGGGAGAGCAGTTGTGGGTGACCGGGCCAGCAGGGGAGGGCTGTTGGGGGCAATCGGGCTGGCAGGGGAGAAGTTAGGCATCAATCAAACTGGCATGGGAGTGGTTAGGGGAGATCAAGCAGAGCAGTTAGGGCAATCAGGCAGGCAGGCAGGCTGGTTGGGAGCCAGCAGTCCCAGATTGTGAGAGGGATGTCCAGAAATTGGACATCCCCCGATGGGTCCCAGATTGGACAGGGTGCAGGCTGGGCTGAGGGACATCGCCTCCCTCCTCCCCCCGCCCCTGTGCATGCATTTTGTGCACCAGGCCTCTAGTCTATGTATAAAAATCTATACATCTCAAATCTATATTTTATATACCTATATGCCTATATATGTCTCTATTTCTCTATTTATGTCTATATATATCTATATCTATATAGCTCTAGCTATCTATCTACATCCATATTTAAAATTCTTAGGGGGATTCTTGAACACAGAAGTCTATTTTTTTTTAGAATGATTGATCCAATAATGAGAGCTATGATCAATTCATTATTGATGAAAGCATAAGAGTAATTAGAGAGATTTTGTGTAAATTTATAGCTCTCTTCTCTCTGGTATAGTGATTGCTCTTCACCTACATAGATAAGAGTATTTGGCACATAGCAGATGCTTAGTAAACACTGTGGGAACCACCAATTATCCACCTTCCAAATAGCCCGGGTCCTTTTGTGTATCTTACTCCAACTTACTCCCAGGATGTAACCTGTGATGCCTACATCTTACTTTAGGTCCCTTATTACTTAAATGAGTGCATATTTATAAATTTGCAAAAAGAGTACTTGGTACATTATAAACATTTAATAAGTGCTATTAACTAAAACACTAAATAAAAGTACTACTTAAAAAAAGAGTTCTTAGGATACAATAGGGATTGGGGCAGATGGAAAAATTCATTGATGTTTCAATTGAAGGGCACTAGGAAGCATGATATTACTAATAAGTATGAATCAAGATTGTAGAACAAAATTCAATAGGAGGTGACTGTCAAGAACTGTAAGAGACTGGGGTTTTACCCTGACCTCAAGCTGCCAAGTTAGTCCCAGTTTCATAGATGCCAATGAATGGTCTTAGAACTCAGACTTGCGAACAATTATCTTTTTATCCTATCTAATAAAGAGGGAATATGCTAATTGACCCTCACACCATCACAAAGATGGTGGCACCCACAGCCAATAAGGAGGGAATATGTTAATTGACTGCCCCACCCTCAAAGATGGTGGTGCCCACAGCCACAAGATGGCAATGCCCAGTCCCCTCAGCCCCACCTGGGTGGCAGGTGTGCGGCAAGGCTGGGCCCACCCCCAGGTGGGCCCGGCCACTCCACACACCTGCCTCCAGAGCTCCCCAGTCCTCTCAGTACCCTAGCCACTTAAGGCCAGCCCGAGGCACAGGCAAGCCTTGGATGGTGGGAGCCCAGCTGCCCATGGCCACTCAAGGCTCAGATAACTAGGGTCGACCAAGGCTTGCACTGCCAGTAGTGGCAGCAGCAGAGGTGTCATGGGGCACCACCTTCCCCTGATCACTGGGTCGCCTGCCGCCCCTGAGGACTCTGAGACTGTGAGAGGGGGCAGGCCAAACTGAGGGACACTCCCTCTAGTGCATGAATTTTCATGCATCAGGCCTCTAGTCTTGGATAATTCTTTTGACTGCATCCAAACTATGTTCTCTAGCTGCTGATAGAAAATCCATTTAAAGATTTGGTTTCAGCCACCCTAAGTCTGGAGTATCGCATAAGCTAGTGCTCCTGGCAAGGTTTGATAGCCTTTTTTTTATAGCCCTTTCTCACAATCCAGTGCAAATTTTGGGTAGAGATCCAGAATGCTACTTTTTTTTTTTTGGTGGAGAATTTTTTAAAAAATATATTTTTTTGATTTTTTACAGAGAGGAAAAGAGAGGCATAAAGAGTTTGAAACATCAATGAGAGAGAAACATTGACCAGCTGCCTCCTGCACACCCCCTCCTGGGGATGTGCCCACAACCAAGGAACATGCCCTAGACAAGAATCAAACCTGGGACCCTTCAGTCCGCAGGCCGATGCTCTATCCACTGGGCCAAACCAGTTAGGGCACATGGAGAATTTAAAAATTCCTCTTTCAGCATCAACATTTGGGACACAAGGAATTTGAATTGTGTCAATTTCAAGTTGCTAGAGAGGTATATAATGTATTCAAATTCATGTTCTTTCTCTTTTTATATTTTACCCACATCTCTTTCTGTGGATTAGAAAGGGTCTATGAAGTGGGACATCCTGCATCATCATGACTAGTTTACATTTTGAGGTGATTTTAGAGCTGTAATTTTAGGCCATTGTCATCTTATCTCATTTTATAATGCAAACAGTAGGTCCCCTTCCTAATTTGGGGTGATGGTCTTTGCACATTGTAATTATTGCATCAGATGATCAGTTCTAGCTGTAGGAAAGTGTGCTGAAATGTAATCATTTGGATGCTAACATCCAGCTGTAGTGAATTAAATAAGCTGTGCATGTGCTTTTTAAAAAATTATCTAAAGAAAAAATATATTCTTACTAAATTTCCTCCCACAATTGGAAAGTTCAGCTGTTTTTTTTTTTCTTATATTTTTATGACTCCAAAATGGAATATCAACCACATATGTTAAATTAAATATTAGACTATAGCTTTAGAGCAATTCTTCTTGGGAAGTTCTGTAGAAAACAGATGGTTGTTAGTTCCACCGTTGTGGCAGGAGAAGGGACTAAGTAATCTTTTCAAGTATCTCCCTGTCTTAATATGTTAAGTGTGAGATGCAGGAAGAATGTTGATTCTCTCTCTTTGCCACTCAGAGAAAATGCTGCTTTCTCTAGTTAATACTTTCCAAGGAGTCTTTACCAATTAAACTCAGCACCTTGTATAGTTCACAGCTCATTAATGAATGAATGAACACCTTAATGAATGCTAAGTTTGGTTTAAGAAAATTATGTCAATTTAAATGTATCAATTACATTTAAAGTACTTGTGGTGCTTGGCTGGTGTGGCTTAGTGGTGGAGCACTGACCCAGGAACCAGGAGGTTACTGGTTCAATTCTTGGTCAGGGACATGCCCAAGTTGAGTTCCAAGTTCCATCCCTAGTCGGGGTGCATGCAGGAGGCAGCCAATCGATGATATACATCTCTCTTCAATGTTTCTATCTCTCTATCCCTCTCCCTTCCTCTATCTCTAAAATTCAATTAAAAAATTTTAAGAAAAGTACCAGTGGCATTAGTACATCTATTTATTCTGGAATTTAGTCTATTATTTTTTCTAATTTTCAAAATTTCATGTTTGTTAAATTTTGTTGTTTTAAGTAAACATTTAACACAGCTTTAACTAATATGTTGGCAACTTATACTTGGTTGTATGACTGTAGTGACATGTTTAACTACACATGGTATGTTCACATTCTATTTTTAAAGTAGACATCAATCATTTACCAGATTCTTTATTGCCTCAAGAGACTTTCTTAGCAATGATGTTGTCAAGGAAACACACTGAAACTGTTACATAAAGGGATGTCTTTTTAAGGAAAATCTTTCAAAAACGATATTTTTATACCCCCTGATTGTGTTGAATTATAATTTATAAGCAATTCAATTTTAGTAAATATTTTATAAGCAATCCATGTAATGTTATAGCTCTGGAAATATCTGTCAAATACAGACAATTTTGAATTTCAAGTTTAAATAATTAGATTTCACTATTACACTGTAAAACTCTATTCAGGAGATTTAAAAAATGATATGATGTCTGATTCTCATGTTAAGTACATTAGATTTCAGTGAAATCTTCAAGATGCAAATAATGATTTTTAGAATTAATAGATAATTTTTTTCCTATTTTTATGTTGACAGAGTACCAGTATTTTTATGTTGACAGAGTACCAGTACCAGAGAGAAAAGAGGCAATGATTTTAAAAGTGTAAATTTCAAAGGTCTTAGGAATGTAACAGGAAATAACATTGAGCAACAAGTATATATTATTTATGTATCCAGGCAATCACATAGAATATAATAGTTGGAGACTATGTTGGTCACAGACTTCCATCTTCACACTTGCTTGATATCAATTTCAAATTTATATTTTAGAATTGGAGGAAATAACCTTAAATGAAAATTTTGCAAGGCCCTGGCTGGCATGGATCCATTAGAGCATTGTCTCACCTGTGCACTGGAGGGTCATGGGTTCACTTCCCGGTCTAGGGCACATACCTGGGTTGCAGGTTTGATCCTTGGCCCTAGATCAGAGTGTGTATGGGGACAGAGCAAATCATGAATCTCTCTCACATGGATGTTTCACTCTCTGTCTCTCTCTCTCCTTCTCTCCATCTCTCCCCTCCTCGCTTCCACTCACTCTAAAAAAAAAAAAAGAAAAAAGAAAAAAGAAAAAAATCAATGGAAAAAATATCCTAGGGTGAGGATTAAAAAAGAAGTTTGGAAGAAGATATTCTATATTATAGATCACATATGTCTTGCTCAAGAGTATATATGGATCTGCATTACATCATAGAGTAAGTCTGAGTTTGTGGGAACTGAAGAGACCCTTTCACATATGAGGAAATGTGCCAGGAAAG